>JAXBDA010000811.1:0-70150 GCA_036023075.1 Gaultheria prostrata | reverse complement strand
AAAAGAAAAAAAAAGAAAAAGCAGCCAGGGGAAGGAGAGAAAGAATTAAAAAATGGGTAGGGAGTGAATAGTGACTCCCTAAATAGGTGGGTTTTTAGGGAGGTACTATTCATTTTTGTATTTTAGGGAGGGATTTAGGGAGTCTCTTGGAGCCTAATTTTGGGGTTTGGCTCCCTAAAATAGGGATGAGAGTCAGCTTAGGGAGTTTGTTGGGTTGCTCTAAGGGATGGGTAGTGAATAGTGCCTCCCCAAATGGGAGGGTTTTTAGGGAGGCACTGTAGCAAAACTTATTTTAGGGAGGGATTTAGGTAGTCTCTAGGTGTTTGGCTTTGGGATTTAGCTCCCTAAAATAGGGTTATGGAGGGATTTGAGTCATCTGTTGGACTTGCTCTAAGGGGTTGTTCTCCAATTTGATAAAATCAAGCCCTTGATTTTATCCATTCGTTAAAAATGTGAGATTTTATCAAATCTTTTCACAAATGGATAAATTTTTTTGATAAAATCTATTGGAGAACCAAGCCTAAAATTATTGTTCAGGTAATTTGTTTTTTTTAAACAAATTTTTAGGAGGAATCGTGATGTGTAGCAGGAGAAATAAAAAAATGCAGGAGTAAAAAGATAAATCTAACTTTTTAAAAAACAAAATAAGAATAACGAAGAAATAAAGAAAGTTGTTCCAATTTATTTCATCTTTAATGATTTTCTTATTGTAAATTTTTACATTTAAGACCCCTCGTTTTGATGAATGGCGGATCTAGAAATTTTAATGTTCTTTGACAAATATTGAGGAAAAGTTCAATTCATATGTGCCTAAGAATTTGTATTTCTTTTTTTTTTTGAAACTAAAAATGGCTCATTACATCAAACGCAGTAAGAATTGTGGGATGGCGGAAGTGAAAAATCCAAGTGGAGCGGTAGCTTAACGGTAGACACAATATTCCCAAATACATTTGTTGAGTTTCAAATCTTTCAAACTATAATTAACAATATTGACTTCCGGCATGGTGAAAAAAGAAGAAGTGAAGAACACATGGGGGCCAGTTCAAAAAAATAACGCGTGGGTGCTTTTATTTTTATATTCTCGTCTCACTAAGCATCAATTATACGTACGAGCTTAGTCACATAATCCTTCAAAATACCTCGCGAACTTATTCTCGATCTCCGCAAAACGCTCGTATTTTCAGTCACGGCTCTCACAAATTTTAATAAACTGGAATATATGTTTCGAAAATACTTTCACGCTCACGTTTGCACTGTCGTTGACACACATGCACACGAATTAGTGACTTTTAGTCCCGATGTTTATATTCACGTGGAGCGCCATCGTCTTTTTCCTTTCCCGCCAAACAAAAATCATTCAAACTCCCCAGCGCACGTTAGCCTACATCCCCTTTGCCCTCCCCTACCCCCTCATCTTCTCCCACCATTTCTCCAAAAAAATCTCAGATCTCCAATGGCAAACCCGACAAATTACTCCCAAACAGACCGCATCGTCCTCCTCATAGACCTCCACCCACTCCTCCAAAACCCTAACCCTAACCCTTACCTCACCTCCATCCTCGCCGCATCCCGAACCCTCCTCACTTTCCCTCATCTCTCCTCTTCTCTCTTCGCCTTCAAGCTCTTCTTCTCCTCTCTCTCTCCTCTCCTTTCCTCCTCCTCCCTCCACCGCCTCCTCAACAAACCCTCCCCCGCTTCTCTCTCCTTCAACAGCCC
The DNA here is from genome assembly GCA_036023075.1 of Gaultheria prostrata. Taxonomy (NCBI): domain Eukaryota; kingdom Viridiplantae; phylum Streptophyta; class Magnoliopsida; order Ericales; family Ericaceae; genus Gaultheria; species Gaultheria prostrata. The sequence goes on along the minus strand of JAXBDA010000811.1, from coordinate 68,434 downwards.
TCCCGAAACCCTAATTTCTTTATCCAAAACCCTAGATTCTCTCTCTGACTCTCCAATTACAACTGAATTGGCGAGTTCCCTGCCTTGTGCGGCACACGTCACCGGTTCTTTGCTTCGGATCGTGCACGATTACAGTTGGGAGCTGCAAAGTGAAAATCTTTCAGGTACATTGAACGATTCTTCCCCCGTTGTTGTTCGATCAAATTTGGTTCTTTTGTTGTCGCCGATTAGTAGATCATTGAGATGTTTAGCTGAATTTATGGATGTTGATATGGACAATGAATTATTGTTGAACGTGGATGCGTTTTGCAAGAAATTTCACGAGATTTTTAGTGCTGTGAATCATGCTTATGTTGATAGAAATATTCACTGTAGCTGGATTGATGTTAAGTTTGATGTGGAGTGTAGTGAAGGAAAGGCAGAGACAGATGAATCTGTGTTGGAAATGGGGATTCTTAGAAGTGGGATTGGGAGTTTAGGTTGGGGTTTTTGTTCAACTGATTCAATTATATTAGGTTCTGCTCTTATCCCCTTTGAATTGATTTACTCGACGATTGGCATTTCATTGAACAGTCTGTATTCCAATGACTTGTGTAAACCTATCAATGCACAACTTTCTCTTGAGATCTCTGATGTAAGGGGAAAGCCTTTAGAATGCAACTGTTGTGATCTTGAATTGCTCAATTTGAAGAACCCACCTAGACTTATGCCAGCTGATATTGTGCATACCCTAGAATTGGGAAACTTGGAAAGTGAAGCACTTGAACAAGATAAAAGGTTTCACGGACGATTTGATCTTGGAAATACAAAGCTTCATGTTAAAGCTGTTCAGGAATGCAATGAGGATGGGAGAATCGAGGCGTACGCATCTAATCTCATTTTAGTACGAAGCCACTCAGGAGAATCAGGGAAGAGTAAGAAGAAACGTTTCAGCAATTTCTTTGCTGATAGGGTTCTTGATATACTATCGAGTGAAACGGGTGACTTCGTTGATAGAGAAACCTCACCTATATGGCATATTCTGTTAAGTTTTCTTTCCAGAAAAGGGTACAGAGCTGTAGTGTCTCTTTCAAATGGAAATGGGGAGTCATTCATGGGTATCCTCAAGCCTTATACAGCTCATTTGGCTTTTCTCTCTATCCTAGATGATGGCTATGCCATGGAGTCTCAATTTCGGGGATTGGAAATTCCCAAGTTACGTGACAATGTTTCCAAGCTCTATGCTGTTATGGACAATGCAAATAAAGTAAGCTCTCAATCAGGAGCTTTGTCATCCAAAAATAATGTCCCACTAGCTGATCCAAACAGAAAAAAAAATAGAAAACATGTGTACCAGGACTTAACCTGGATATCCTTCTATAAGGCAGCCTTCGAATGCTCTGGATTGGAGTTAGAAGAGGCTTACTTCGCCTGCAAATCTACTAAGTCAAAGAAGTTGAAGTTTTTGAAATGCTGGATGAAACAGATCACCAAGGGTAGCTCTGATTGCTTAGCAGAAGCAGATGAATCAAAGTCAAGTCATCACATTGAAAGAGAAATGGAGGAAAGAGTAACCAGAACAGACCAAGACAGTGAACAATCAATCCCATTGTTTTCTTCAGATGTACCTTCTAAAGTACAGGGGGGAACACCTTTAGTTTCTTGTTCAGAGACTTCGGAATCCTTCTTCAGTAATCTTCCTACGAGGATTCAAGATGGTCTGGAATCCAAAGGAGTGGACTTGCAGATATTGGCTGAAAGAGTTGTAAAATTGTCCATTTACTGGTTGTACCAAAAGTATGAAGCTAGCATGGAGAATAGAAGCCCATCAGTAAAATCAGATGATTCTCGTGACAAGATAGTTGCTGGTAATTTGACAAAACTTTTACTGAAGGAGCCCAAGGAAATGAAGGAGAAGCACAAGGATAATGATCCATCCATTTCAGCGTCAGATTCACGATCTACAAGTTTTCCTACGGAAAATATAGTTAGAGAGTATCCTTAAACCTCTTTATGCACATACATATTGGTAACATCTATAGATTTCTTTATTGGATAGTAATTTTGAATCTGCTGTTTGGCATACATTGGTGCTCTTTTAACTCGATATATTCTCGCAAGATAACAAATTTGCTCCATTTTTTGAAGCATTTTCCTTAATTAGTGCAAGATATGAATTGCAAGTTTTACTTCGGATGGAGATACTCAGGTCAGAAGTTGCAGCGACTATTGATTCATCTACAAAACGCAAGCTTGTGAAGCAGATTTGCTTGCTTTTAGATATCATTCAGTATATTGTGGAAGGAGGCTTTCATGGGCATCTGAGCCTGCATGATTATGTTGAGAAAACCATAAAGGCCAGGTATGGTGTGTGTAAAGGACCCAAATTAACTAGAACTTGAGCTTCTTTTGAATTAACATTAGCATTTGTTTCTTGTTTTGTTTACTTGTCAAGAAACACATTGCTTTGCATTCTTAGTTGAACTTGCATGAGTTAATGCATGTTTTTTAGATGCATGTAAAGCATGCAGGCGTATACAGGATTGAGAATAGAAACTTGATCTAGAGTACAATTTTTTTCTCCTTTTTGTATTTTAAAGGTATGTGAGCATTCATTTTGCTTGTAGGAACTTGATCTACAGGTACAATTTGTTTCATTCTTAGAATTGGTAAAAGAAATTCAAACTTAAAATACTCAATACATCAAATCTATAATGCGTATCAAGCCTTTTCCTCATTGGGCTCTGAATCGTGTTATTCTCCTTCTACGTGAATCTGTTAACAGGTTCCCAATCACAAATATGACTTTTAAATTCTTATAGCACAAGAAAGTCTAGAAAGCCAACCATGGGATATTGTAGAACAGAACATATAATTCTCAAAGGAATTTGTACTGTTCTACTGGATATGGCTGGTATATTCCTTGTTCTAAAAGTATATTTTGCAAATTCCTTGTATTAACAAGTATATTTTGTGTAGGGCATACTAACAGCCCTGGAGACATTAAACGTCATAGTTGTTTATAGGTCCTTCAGCAAAATTATATGCTTCATTATGTCAGTTTTATGTTCCCAAGACACTGGTCATTATTGCATTATCCCCTGAAGTTAGAAACAGCACTTAGATTAAAATGAGGTTTGAATGCCTAAATTTGCAGGTACTCGCATGTTCTTGGTAATGTGGTAAATAAAATCTATGCACAAATGGATCTGTTGCCGTATAGTGATGAAAATGAATACCCGAATCTGCTACTCAACAGCGAGGACAGTAATCACTCTTGGAGAGAGAAAGACAGATGTGAGACGGCTGAAATTGACAGAATTCATGAATCAGTCTCAGCAGATGATGAGTCTTCCCAACCACTGGAACATGATTTGGAGAGTCTCCCAGATGTCAAGAGAGTGGAGCATGCCCGCAAGTTAAATGAGGCTCAGGAGAGGAGAGAGAGGGCTCGAAGATTTGTTTCCTTCACAACTTGGGTGCCGGATTTGCAGAGGGTTTGGGCCCCCAAGCAGCCCCCAAAGGCAATAAGAGCAAAATCTGATTCTTTGAAGAGACGACCAAAGAGGAAGGAAAGAAGTAGGGGAAACCGTGATGCAGTGTGTGAGACCCCGGCAGTGTGTGAGACCCCTATGATGGGGAATAAGCAAAACGGGACTAACACCTCCATTTCTGTTTCTAAGGCCTTGTTTCAAGATGACGGATGATGCAAAAGGTCCAGCAACATTTCTGATTTGCCAGAATAACGAAATACACTCACAGATTTGTATGTAATAACAATTAGCTTTCGTGCTTGTGCCAATGTAACATCACATGCATACAGTAGTTTCAACCCAGGTAACCGATCTTTACCAATTAAAGTTATATATCTTGTGCCACTGATAAAATTTTAGGAATCTTAAACTTGTGTGACCTCCAAATGTTGTATCACTGATCTTATATAGTTACCATGTACTTCAAGTATTGTCTAATAAGATGTATCTTGGATCTAGATTTGTTCCTTAGCTCAGCAATAGAGCACTATGTTTTGCTTTCTCTAGAGTCTACCCATGTAGTTAGCCTGCCCCGCTCACCTTGTGTCATGAAGTAATTACTCAGTAGTTCGGGAGCGTGGCCATATGGTGCTCAAGATCATTCCAACAAAAACGTATGGTGTTGAAGTGCCCCATAGAACCACATGACCGTGCTCTGTGAGCACCGAGTAAATAGATTTTGTTATGTGTGCATATAGACTCATCGAGGGAGTTCATGAACTACACAATTTCGTGGAGTTGATAACACTCCATGTGAAATAATCTTGTAAGGCGTCTGACCGGATTAATTCAAGTACTTTAGCAGATAGACAAGTTCAGGAATCCAAGTTTGTGTTGGCTTGTTACTTATTCAAGATTAATTACTCCGTATAACCAAAATAATCTTGAACTATGAGGGGGTGTTCCACTAAAGAGTTTTTTTGGTTTTTTGGTTTGTCACGACTTTTTATGTGATGTATTGTGAGAGAGTGACTGCCTCGGTTTTAGGAATAAGCTGGCTTTTTGGCTTTTTTGAGTCAGCTCATCCAATTTACTAATGCTTCAACAAATTAAGCTATGTGTTCGTATTCGACTCGATTAGTTGATTAAAGTTGGTTGCGTGAAAAACCTTTTGGAAAGATTTTTAAAATTTGTTTCGAACCTATGTCAACTGTTTTTTGACTTAAAATAGACGTAGGCTAGGTCCGATCAAGCCCAAAAGACCAAACTTGAAAACTCAATTTCAGACCCCAAAAGTCAAGCTTCGTAGCCCTAAGGTCTGACCATGTGGCCACAACGTCCTAGGTCAAACGATGCGGCCACCACTTGCCAGATTAGCAATAGCATATGACATTTTCAACCTCGCGGCTGTAATCTACGAGTTGTGGCTGCAAAAATATTTTTTTGGACCTACTTGAAAGTTGAAATCACTTGTCCAGGAACGATTCTCATATATTCTAAATCCACGAAAACGTCTAAAAAGACAAAAACGGAACCATATGGGTGTTATAAGTTGAGGTTATGTGTCAATGTTATGTTGTGTAATAGTACTAAAGAACGGAAGTAACAGGAGAATACTCCAGTACAACGGCTCATTAACCGTTTTGTGTTTATTTTTTGACTTTAAAAGGGGTTTTCTAACTTTATTCCCAAGGTTACGTGAAAACTTGTTTTCCGAAAAAATGTGTTTGTATTTCACGCTTTTATTCTGGTTTAAGACGGATTAACCGTTAATCATAATCCGCCTACGAAACACGCTTTTAAAAAATGTACTGGTAACAACGCTTTATGGAGGCGTGTTTGCAAAACACGTTTTCTCCCTTATATCAGCAGGCTTAGAACACTTCAGCGTTTTTTTATTTTTCCCAATTTACGTCTTCTTCCTCCTCCTCTGCGACGGCCAAACTCCACCGACATGGACACACGGTCAACTGCTCCGACCCTCCTCCAGCATCTCCGCCGCTGGTCAAGGTGAATGGCGGAAGAGGTGGCGCAGTTGTAGGATCCTCTGGGCCCGGTGAAACATTAGTGTTTGGCGTCTACGTTCTGTGAGAGAACGAGAAGGAACAAAAATCGTGCTTTGGTGTTTGGCGTCTACGTTCTGTGAGAGAACGAGAAAGAACAAAAATCGTGCTTTATCAAGTTCTGTGATGGAAGGAACTACAAGTCTACAAGGAAAATCTGATGTTTGGATTGGGAATTTTTACATCTTAAAAAACATGCATGGTTTCCTATCACGTCTTCTGAAGGCGTGTTTTCTAATAGCGTCTTCTGAAAGCGTATCCCATTTGCTATTTGCTAATAGCATTTTTAATTAATCATTAATAGAAAATTAATAATGTCATTAATTGCTACAAATTTGAGACGTGATCCGCAAACACGATTTTTGGAAAGCATGTTTTACAAACACATTTTCACGTATTCTGAAAATAAAGTTTAAAAACGTGCGTTTAATTAGTACAATTGAAAAAAAAAAAAACGGAAATCCGTTAATGAAATGAGCCGAGTACAACACTGGAACACCCAACCTCTAGTCATTGAGCCGTTCAAAAAAAACCTCTAGTCATTGAGCCGTTCAAAAAAAACCTCTAGTCATTGATGAAAGCTTGATGGAGAGCAGAATCGAAACTCTTGACGACTGATGAAACTCAAAATCCCCCTTGGTATTCCCCGCCGCTTTTCAACCGCCAATCAACCACTCCAACCACCCAAATTTGCTCAAGAAAATGCACCCATTATGAACGAATATACATGTAGCCAAATTTTGGACGCAGGCCCAGACATCAGAACATTGAAAAGACTCCATTCCAAGATCATCTTCGATCAAACCCTACGCTCAAACCCATCCATTGGCGTCAAACTTATGCGAGCTTATGCGGCTTGCGGCCAACCCAGTATTACCCACCAACTATTCGACGAAACTACCGAGAAAAACGTTGTCTTTTTCAATGTCTTGATCAGAAGCTACGTTTACAACCGTTTATGCCAAGACGCTATTCTTGTTTACAAAAGCAAGTGTAGTTATAACATTAACCCTGATCAATATACATTCCCTTGTGTTTTAAAAGCTTGTTCTTTGTCCAAGGATTTGTGGGTAGGCATCCAAATTCATGCTTCTGTTGTGAGAGTAGGACTCGATTCGAATCTGTTTGTGGGAAATGGTATGGTTGCTTTGTATGGGAAATGTGGTTATTTAAATGAAGCTCGTAGGGTGCTTGATGAAATGCCTAAAAGAGATGTTGTTTCTTGGAATTCATTGGTTGCGGGGTACGCGCAGAATGACCGGTTTGATGACGCGTTAGGGGTTTGTCGAGAAATGGAGTTTTTAAGTGTAAAGCCTAATGCAAGCACAATGGCTAGCCTATTGCCTGCTGTAACTGATACAACTGCTGAAAATGTTTCGTTTGTTAAGGAACTTTTTGTGAAATTGGATAAAGATAGTGTCGTTCCGTGGAATGTGATGATTGCTATGTATGTTAATAATTCTATGTCTGTGCCCGCAGTTGAACTTTATTCAGAGATGGAAGCTCATGGGATAGAACCCGATGCAGTCACTGTTGCCAGTGTTCTTCCTGCTTGTGGGGACCTTTCAGCTCTTTTGTTAGGGCGGCGGATCCATGAGTATGTGGAAAGGAAGAGGCTTCGACCCAATCTGTCATTGGAAAATGCCTTGATAGACATGTATGCGAAGTGTGGATGTTTAGATGATGCGAGAAAAGTGTTTGATGAAATGGTGTACCGGGATGTTGTGTCATGGACTTCTATGATTTCTGGCTATGGCATGAATGGAAAAGGTCGTATTGCTGTTGCTCTATTTTCGAAAATACTCGAGTCGGGTCCCACTCCTGATCACATCGCCTTTGTTTCAGTTCTCTCTGCGTGCAGCCACGCAGGATTGTTGGACGAGGGAAGATATTGTTATGGACTAATGACCGACAAGTATAGGTTAATGCCAAGGTTAGAACACTGTGCTTGCATGGTTGATCTATTAGGACGTGCTGGGCAAGTAGATGAGGCCTATAGTTTCATCCAAAGGATGACGATGGAGCCAAATGAGAGGATATGGGGGGCTTTGTTGAGTGCTTGTCGCGTTTACTCTAACATGGATATTGGGCTTAGAGCTGCAGATAATCTTTTTCAATTAGTTCCTGAGCACGCCGGGTATTACGTCTTGTTATCAAATATTTATGCCAAGGCGGGTAGATGGGAAGATGTTACCACCGTTAGATCAATCATGAAGGGCAAAGGAATCAAGAAAATGCCCGGCATTAGTAATGTTGAGCTAAATCGTCGGGTGCACAGCTTTCTTTCTGGCGACCAATCGCATCCACAAGCCAAGAAGATCTATGAAGAGTTGGATGTATTAGTGGGGAAGATGAAAGAGGTAGGGTATGTCCCTCAGACAGTCTCCGCCCTTCATGATGTGGAGGAAGAGGATAAGGAGAAACACTTGAGTGTTCACAGCGAGAAGTTAGCAATTGTCTTTGTTATGATTAATACAGAACCTGGGACACCAATCAGGGTTACCAAGAATCTACGCGTGTGTGGGGATTGCCATATTGCCATTAAGCTAATCTCCAAGATTGTTGGACGAGACATCATAGTCAGGGATATGAATCGCTTTCATCACTTCCAAAATGGCATTTGCTCCTGTGATGATTATTGGTAACCCTAATGAAGAAGTTCTCAATGCTTCTAGCTAAGAGGAATAGCATAGATCTTTGAATGAATATTTTCTATCCACTAGGGATGTTATGAGCATTATTCTTGAGATTTTTCCCGGAAGGCAACACACGGCTACGGAACCTATGATGATTATTGTTATAAATCTAGGTGATCTTTACTTTATATGAGTATCTTTATTTTCAGCTCAAATTCTCATTCTAGAATGTATTTTTGTACTCCAGGTCCAATCAGTATAATACAATCACTTCCTCAATTTGTTGCGAAATTACAGTATTGAGCAAGAACTGTAGTTGAATATGGGCAATAAAAGATTTGAAAATATCTCTTATTTACATAAAAGGAAAACCATCCAACGTCTGATGAATTCTCTGTTTTGTTTTGTTTCTTTTACTACTTACTATTTCTCTGATGGATGCCAGAAAAAAAAAATTAGTACTATCTCTGATGGTTTTATTTTCTTGTTCGTGAAGGAAAGTGATGGCAGTGAAAAGCATAGTGGGACCAGAAAGAGAAGCTTAGCTGAGTGATGGTAAACTTTTAGAATAGAAGACGGACCAATCAAAAGCTGTCTTCGACTCTTCATGACAAGTGGCAGCAGCAATCATTTGGTAAATTATTGGACTGTTTCGGGGTCACCGTACCCTCATTAATTTGCGATGCTCAATAATTAGCTAGTGTCCAACGAGGCAAAGAAAACTAAAACCTCAGCTACCTACTCCAAGAGAGAGAGAGAGAGAGAGAGGTCAACGTGACATATAGTGAGAGAGAAGAGTAGATCCGTCAATCGTCATGGCACAAGCTTATGCAGCGGCTGGGGTTTCTTCAATGGCACAAGCTTCGTCAGTGCCTCGACTCTTTACAACCTCGTTCAAATGGCTTCCTGCTTTGCCGCATATTTCACCTCGCTCTGCTTCTCTGTCTTCCTCATCTTCAGCTTCATTTAAGAACTCCTCAGGTATAAAGCTCTTGTTATCTCTATCCCGCATCGAACAATACATATACATATACTCGCTTTCAAATGCATATACTTGTCTTTCTATGTATGCTTCTCTTTATTGATATGCCACTCCGATGATTTCGCAAAATCAAATTATCGCGAATTCAATTATCTTTTGTTACTTATCAATAAAAATGAATTGGATTTCATGCTTTAGAAAAAAGGATTTTACGCCGACAATATTTAATTCGCCCCTGTCAACCATAGCTTTCGAGCTGCTAACTTTCTTTGTTGTCTCCAATTTTTCCAGGTTTCATTTACTTGGCCTGTTTTGAGCTAAAAAAATTCAATTATTCGTGACTTATATGTAATAATTAAAAGGTTTGGGCAGATCTAATCTAAGGTAGGCTATCTAAGAAATTAGGTCCAACAGCTATGTGAAAATTGTGAATTGGACAACTAAGAGTTTATTTTTCTCTTTCATTTTGTAATAGTAACATGGAAAATCTGGGTTCTTTGATTGTTGCATTATTTTCATGGGCCTACATGTTTATCTTGGCACCCACTTAGCTCTGGTAAAGTCAAGAACAAAAATATGTAAAACGAATATGAATGGAAAACAAGGTTTCTAAATTATACAAGTTAGGGAGGGGAAGTGTGTTCATGCTGTAATTTTGTCTGACTGAAATGCAGCACAATTATCTTGTCAACTGTTCGTATCTTCAAGTCAGGTGTTTTTGTGGATGTTCCTAAAGGATTTGTACATCAACATGTGCATAAAGTTGGTTAGCTACTTCTCTATGCCCTTTCAAATGTTCTGCTTAGCTAATATTTGTGGAAGCAAGAGTGGGAAATGTACGGTCTTCTGGGAACATGGTGGGCACTACAATAGCTTGAGACTTCCAGAGGTGGAGAAGGAGAGAGCTCAGGGCAACCTGAGAGAGAGAGAGAGAGAGAGAGAGAGAGAGAGAGAGAGATGTCAATGGAGAGCAGTCAACCAGAGAGTAAAGTGTGCTAGATGTGCATTTAATCTGTGTTGAATGGTTGTCTTCAATGATACGTCAACTCCTCTTTGTATAGGAGCCTTGGAGGAAGGGAAAACCAACTGGTTAGCTTCCTTCTCATAGGTGCAACAGAGGCTAGTCTAACAAGGTTTCTCCTTGAGTGCATGATCAAAAAGTTTTGTATCATGAGACTCTCAAAGATGGTTGAGATGATATATGGAGGCCTGTATCATGGGACTAGTGTAGTTATGATACGGGTTCCCAAGTGTCAGCTGGTTGTTGTTGGGTTGGTTGTGATAAATCTTGCCAGGTGTGTTGGTTGATGCCTCTCTCTCTCTGGCCTGTCAAGGTGGAGCTCCCCTTGTGAATTTGAGCCTTGACAATCCCTTTGCTCTAGCCTCCAAGCCATATACCTCCTTAGGTCTCGAGCAAAGTACCTAAGCCCTGTCCCGACTTGGATGATGTTGGAGTCACCATAGGTTATTATGGGCTTGTGGTGCTATAAGTGTTTTTGAGTCAAACAAGATCTCATGTGGAGCCAGGGATGGAGCTACTTGGTGGGGCAGGGTGGCACGTACCATCCCGGTTCCAAAAAAATTATATTTTACATTAATACATTAGGCACCTATCGGTATCTAAACAACTTGATTTTTCATGCAAACGATGTTAAAATTGCGATTTAAAAGATGAATGTTTTGGATGATAAAAAATATCTATAAGACTTCCATTTAAAGACCACAGGAGAATTGAATAAAAAAATTTATTTTGTTTTAACAAAAAATAAAGCCCAATACAAAGTCTCACTTCGCAATTAACATTTCTCTTTCGTATTTTTACTTTAAAATATAGGGTATTGAACTTCACACCCCCCTTTTCAACACTTGCACCCCTTTTTTGTTTTTATTAGGGTGAAATTACTAAAATACCCCTCCATTTTATAATCCCTTGGGGGTGTAGATGTTGAAATGGAGGGGTATTTCAGTAATTTCACCCTAATAAAAACAAAAAGGGGGTGCAAGTGTTGAAAAGGGGGGTGTGAAGTTCAATTCCCAAAATATATACTCTACTAAAAATATACAACAATACCAGTAGACTCCCCTTAAATAGCGCCACCCCCGGACCTTTATTCTGGCTCCTCCCTGTGTAGCGCTATCCTTGGCCAGCTTTTTAATTTAGAAGATGAGCAAGTTCAACAATGTAGCTCAATGGTTGGCAGGCGCAGTGACAACCTTCTGCGGTACCTTTTGGTGGAGGACTTTCTATACCCACAGTGTGCCTTTCTAATGTTTCATTTTCAAGGGAAATCAATCTCATAGTGCCAGCTTTTGGAAACAATCTGAATTTAATAGGGAAAACCAAATGAGTTATATATCTCGGACCATAGATAGGGTCATAGGATACAGGATCCCACATGAACGGGGTGACTGGTTATTAAATCTCTTCCTGTGACTGGAAACTTGATTTGTTAAGCACCCAAAAAAAGGATACAAAAGAATTTTATTGTTCAGGTGATTTCACTGTTTGCATTGTAAAACTCCGGAAGGTCTTGGAAAGACGCCAGTGACACTATTGGCATAACTTTATTTCCTTTGAAACAGGTTCGAACAGGTTGGCTCTGTTAAAGGTCAAAGCATCCTCTTCAGAGGAGTCATCTGGTTCTGTTGATGTTGGGGAGGCATTCTCAGACATAAAGGAAAAGGTTGGGTTTTCAATTCCATGTAAGATTTTTGTATAGTAAGTTCCTACCAATTGGCTGTTAAGCTATGTCCTGACTTAGAGAGCATGATTTTCTTCCATGATTCAAATCATTTTTCGTCCTTCACATTTGACAGTGGGATACAATTGAAAACAAGTCCATGGTCATTCTCTATGGAGGTGGGGCAATAGTTGCTCTTTGGTTGTCTTCAGTCATTGTTGATGCCATCAACTCAGTTCCTTTGGTAGGTGATTTAGCTTAACTAACTGTGGTTGCCCCTCATCTAAGAGAAACAATTTTCTTGTCAGTAACTTGGAGAAAATTACTATGAAAGCTTTCTCGGGATATTTCATTATATTGTTCTGACGTATTTTCTCTACTGTAAAATACAACCAGCTTCCAAAAATCACGGAGGTGGTTGGGCTTGGATATACTGGATGGTTTGTGTACCGGTACCTTCTTTTTAAGGTAAACTCATTACCAATCAACATGGTCCATGTCCAAATTACCAATCATAAGAAAAGATAATTTTCGTTTGATTCATTTTCATTTGATAGTCGATAAATTGGAGATATCGTGATTCACTTTTGGCTGTTCCATTTAATGTTGCAAATACTTCTAAGAAATCTCCTTATTTTTTTAAGCTGTGCAAAATCATGTCAGCTAATATGTATCTGTTTTTCTTGCTACGACTTCTGGCATTATTTCTAGACCAAGCTACATTTAACCAGAACAAAGCTTTTAATGGAATTTCATTGAAAAAAAAAAATTCAGAGGACTGAAAGGTCTCTCTCTCTCTAGGAATTCATTTCCTCTTCTTTCTTTTCTTTTCATCAGCTAGGGTTTCCTTGGGGGAGGTGGGGCTGCCGCCTCCCTGCCCTATCTCTCCCCCACCATCCTCCTTTGCCGGTCACCCACTTTCAACTCCCCGCCAGATTCGAAACCAAACCCAAATATCAAATTTGCCCTTCCTCCGCTATCTTCTCCGCTTCCTCTACAGCCCTCCGCCGCCTCCACCCATATCGCCCCTGCTTCCCTCTCCACCTCCACCATATCGCCCTTGTTTCCCTCTCCACCTCCACCATTTCCCTTTGACGTTTCCCCTCTGTTTTTTGGGTTTTGGGGGCCGGATCTGACGACGAGTTGAACCTTGGGTGACTCAGGCCCCCTCCGGCGAATAAAGTCTCCAGAACCCATCGGCGGCGGCTTTGGAATACTATGGGTCTACCCCGGAGAAGCGACTCGTCCTAACTCGGTAAAACTCAGTGTGACTCGGGTGACTCGATTTTTGTTGGGCTGACTAGTTGTTTTCTGTTTTTGATGTACAGTTTTATTTTGTTTGTGTTTGAATTCCATCGGGTTTTATTGTGTAATCTGATTTAGTCTACACGATCCCGTAAGGAGTTTATTCTCCTTCCTTCTAGACTCACACTAAACCCGACTTTGGTTCGGTTTGCTCGCGTATCCGATCTGTTTACACCTTGCAATATGTGTTAGATGAGCAGAGGCTCTTGTCTAGAGGATTGAGGTTGCTCTCTTACTTTAGCGCTTAATTGGTTATACTTTTGCTTCCTGGGTTGTTTTCCTAGATTTTATCAGTGTATTTCGGATGGAATTTATTGCAAGTGCCGCTGGGCTTTTCTGATTACGCGAAAGCTCTCCTCCCGTTCAAAAAAAAAAGCTACATTTAACCAAAATCAAACCAGTCCCTATTATTTCGTCATTGACAAGTGACTACGCTGTGTTTCAGTCAAGCAGAACGGAACTAGCAGCTGAAATTGAAGCTTTGAAGAAAAAGATTGCTGGAAGTGAATAGAGCCATGTCAGTTGGAGTCCAAATGGGTGTTTTTTTTTTATCCAACACTAATCCATTTCACATTTGACAGCGAACCGTGATAGAGTCCTCTACAGGACGATTCGCTCCCATGTTACGGGGATGTTCGTGTATCTTTCATAGTGTAACCATTTTAGTTTCTATTTCTTGAAATGAAAAATTACATAGCATGTGTAATTTCCCTGAAAGAATACTGAACTTCTTCATGGCATGGTTTACTATGTGTCCACATCCTCATTGCATTATGTTATCTGATTGTACAAATTTCTTTCACAAAAGTCTCTTTATTTATCCAAGAAAAGTCTCTCTCTTTTTTGGACGGAAGATCAAATATAAGAGAGTCTCGGATAAAAAAACAAAGAAGAGACTTTGCATTAGTTTAAGTAATTTAGTCTCACTTATACTTGATCTTCTGTATAGTTAAACCGGACCAAACCGAGCCGTTTACAATTACACCCTTATTATTAGTTTTAGTTGACTGACTCATGAACTTTTCATGCCTCAGGAGTGAGCCTAGTGTTTCTTTTTTATAGAAGAACGAGGTGAATGTCTTTTGGGGGTGATTTTTTTATTTTTTTTAGCACCTCTTTTTCACATTTTGGGATTTCTTTTTTTTTCACATTTTGGGTGTTTGGCAAGTGAAAGCCACAACATGTTTTTCCCAAAATGAGTTTTGAAATTACGGGTTTAAGAAGCCAAAAGTACGTTTTTTTTTGGGGACTGGAAAGCCAAAAGTAGGTTGGGAGGAGCTTTTTGACTTTTCATTTTTATTTTTCCCATTTTGATTAAAAAAATACCTACAAAATATACTATGTGCATATCTCTCAAACATTGCTCCTATTGTAAAATGCATTATGTAAATTTCTCTCAAACACTCCTACCAGATTCAAAATATATTTTGCTCATAACCTAAATCCAAAAAGCAAATAAAATTAAAAATGAAAAACTAAAAATGAGGCCCTCAAACACCCACGCATTCTTTTCCGTTTGGATTTTAGCATAAAAAACCTTTTAGTTTCAACTAATTATTAAAATGGTCCCTATATCCAGATCCACCCAACTTTTTTCCCTCTCTAGTGGGGAACCAATTAACATATTCACCGACACCCAAAAGTAAATTATCTTCTGTAAATAATAATTTTGACAGGATAAAGAGATGTTCCAAAGGAAATATAGGAATAATGCCCAAGAGATGCCCCTTCACTTTCCTATTGGATCTGAAAGATAGACTAGGCTCACATGATCCCAACCTCAATTTTTTCAGTCTAAGAAGCAAGAATATGGCTACTTTATGTAAAAATCTTATCTTTTCTCTTATCTTTTCTTGAAAAGTAAATGCAAACAAACAAAAACCAAAGTGATTATGTTTTTGTGTTCGCCCTAAAATAGCTGAGCTTTTTTGTTGTACTTTTTATAGGAGAATTTTTTTTACTATCTTTTCCAAGACTGTGTGAACAATTTATTTAACATCCGGACCATCTAATTTTTAACGGTGGAGATCACTCTCTACACCATGTATGCACTACATGGCCCCTCTTTCCTTTTCCAAGAACAGCTGGTTTTGTTCTTCTGCTTGTATCTTGTTGTTGTGAGGATTCAAGTACATACGATATGATACACTAATTTGAGAAAGGGCACAATTCCGAAGTTTTCTATTTCCTTTTATTATACTTCGTTAATTTATTGTGCATCCCCACATTAATTTAATCGAAGTCCCCCTGGACTACTTTCTTTTCTAGATTCAACTTATCTTCCTTTTTGGCTTTGATTTTGCTGACGACCGTACAATAATCGTAGATTATAACCGTATATTCAACCGATATCAGTATGCTTTTAAAGATTCTCATACACTTTTTCAAAGATACCATACACTTTGTGTATATTATTTACCACCGTAAAGGTACGTACATTAGTATCGTTCTACGTGATGATACAGCTGTATTTTATAATTAACAAAGAGAGAGAGAGAGAGAAAAAAAAAAAAAAAAGGGACCAAATGATATTTTTTTCTTATTAGATCACAAAGACAAAAAGATCCAACCCCAATTTTTTTTTTTAGTCGATGTACGCTTAAGTTGCCAGATGTACGTGTAAATTAACAGAAGTAACCTTACCAAAAAAAAATTTGACAGAAATTTGAAAAAGGACATACTAATATATCCTCTTTATTCCATCTCTTTCTACTTAAAAACCAAGGATATGACAACTTTATGGGAAAATCTTATCTTTCCTTGGAAGGTAAAAGCAATACAGCTAAACCAAGTGATTAGGTTTTTTGTGTTTGCTCCATATTAGTTGAGCATGTTGTTTTTACTTTTTATTTGTTTTTTTTTTTATCCACAAAGAGATTATAGATAAATATGAAAAGAGTAGGAAGTACAAGCGCATGAAAGTGTTGTTTTCATTTGTTGTTTTTTAATTGTTTTATGATCCCTTGATCTTCTATTATTATTTAATTGTTTTTACATTAGTTTTATTTCAACATGATGGTTTGTTGACTATCGTCAAATACGCGTGAATAATACACATTTCATGCGAATATCGATACCCATTCACAGATCTTTATGCATTACTTTTCAAAGATATCACACGCTTTTACACTTCACCACTTTACACTTCACCAATCTATTTGCTCCCTAGTTTAATCGAAGGGTCAATCAAGTGACTACGCTATTCTTTTAAAACATTTTGGTGTGGATCAAGATATTTTCCATCCTCTAATTCGAGAACGACACAACTACCAAATTCTCCATTTTTATAGTCTTTTTAAATTGTCAACATATAATAACGAAAATGAATGCATGATTAATTTTCCCTACCCACTTAAATATTAATCCTAAATATTTTCTGAATGTTACCTTTACACTTCTCTTTGAATTGAGTCTTTAAATTGTTTATTCTCAATTCAATCGAAACACTTGTGTTTATTGTAAATTTGTAATCAACATATTTTAAAATACCAAGCATTTTTTTTTCTTACCCAAAAGATTTTCTTCAATTTTGCAAGATTAAATAACTCTGTTACTTCCATTATTGCCAAAATATAGCTCATTTGATTAAGGTTTAACTTCTCCATTTATCAACTTCTTAATATTGAGGTCAATCCATATATAACTTTACTCTGTCTTCAATTGGACTTCTTTCAAGTGGACGGTGGGATTAAGCCTCTAAAATTAATCGAGATGCGTGTAGTCCGGACAGCTGGAGAAAACTTGGGCTTAGTTATCCATTTGCTAAAATCGGCCATGTTCAGTAAAGGTTTCAAAAATTGGTTTTCACTTTTTCTGGTGGGGCCCACATGGCAACATTTCTTTTTCTCTCTCATCTCAATTTGTAGAAACACTATGCTAGTGCATACCTTGTGCGAGATGGGTCCGTGGGGTCCATTTCAAAAACTCACACAAATGATCCAAGCCATCCATTAATTCTAAAACTATTCTTTGAGTCATCCTTAAGAAAACCGGGCCAATCGTATAACTTTAAGTACTTGATCCAATTGTCTAATTTACTTTCAAACTTCTGTCAAAATTCAGGATCCTAAATTGTAAATGAATAATTAGAAGACGGATCAACTATTTATAATTTTTCGAATGAGCTGATTTTTTAGGGGTGATTCAAAAAATTATTTAAAAAATTAATGATCATTTGTGTTGGTTTTTGAAGCGGATCCCATGGACCCATCTCATACAAAGTATGCAGTAGATTAATGTTTCTACAAATTGAGACGAGAGAGAAAATTAAATGCTGCCATGTGGGCCCCCACTAGAAAAAGTGAGAACCGGTTTTTGAAACCTACACCGAACATGAGCTAAAATCAACACTTGATTTTATCAAATGTTGATTTTAGCAAATGGAACAGCCTTAGGGTGCATGTAGGGTATGGCCACGTGGTGTCCGACCACTCCTCTCGGCCGTCTAAAAAGACGGGCCAGTTTATTCTCCTTCTATTTCCTCTTTCTCTACTTGGAATCTGGACCGTTCAAAACACATATGGACAACCGAGATGTCTAATCAAGCACCACGTGATCATATCTTACACGCACCCAAATTTTGAGTTTTAAGAAAACAGGTTGCCTTCTCCGTTCCTTTTTTGATATGGAATGAAAAGGGACCCACCTGATCTCCACCATTGACGGTTACGAGCTGTTAGTCGGAAAGGAGGATCTTCACGTCATTGCTTACGTTGTGCTGTCGATCCCATTCCATACAAAAGAACCGTGAAAGCCGTTAAAGTCACGCTATTCTGCGGACAGGGCCTAATTTTTTTTAACAGATTTTGTCCACGTGTCATGAATTTGCTTTAACTGCTAGCCGAATTGCTAAAAAGACCCGCGATTGCAAAACGCTGGCTATTCCGATATTGACACGTGGAGTGTGTAGAAAACGAGCCCCGTGCTCCATCGCGCAGGAAAACATCCCCTCGACCAGCCGCAAAACAAATAATCGTATAATGCCAGATAACAGATACTCGAACTGTCGAGTAATTGTCACGTACGTAACAGATATTTGAGCATGCACTCATTTACAGTGGAGCACTACTGTCACATACGTAACTCATAGATGAACTGTCACATAGATAACTCAAATTTGATCGCACGTTTGTTCATATACAATGGAGCACTAGTATAACATGTGTAACTCATACTTGGACACACATTCATAAGTCACAAAGTGGAGCAGTCCATACAAATTGGACATGAATTCATGGATAAAAGATTATTAAAGCCTATCATAAAAAAAAGGTTAATTACACTAACCTCTTTTGAGCTTACTGAAAATTTCACTGACCTCCCCTATGAGTTTGGAAAGTACTGTCACAGTGTCATCTCCCCGTACTTTACAAACTAATGTACACATAGCTCCTGCCGTTAAAATTAACTTAACGGTGTTAACTTTGAGAGCTAAAAGACTACTATGGTTTATACTCTTCTCACAAATAATTTATGTTGCATTTACATCATGTACTTTATATAATTAGCATGTACATCTTATTTCTCATATCCTAAATAAAATAACCCATAGAAAAATCTAACAAATTTAGACTCATATGGGCATTTTTTATTAGTATTTTTTTTCCCATTGCCTTCTCTACTTAAATAATAAGTATCCTTATGTTGTCGTTTTTTTTTCTCATCGAGATTAAATTGATACTCCGTATAATTTAAAACAAATTGACCCTAACTGTAAATAGTTCACCAAGGATAAGAAATAAATTCACTCATTTTTATCTTTATAGTAGTGTTTTCCAAACTTCGGAACAAATTTTTTGCTTTTCAAATGATTTAATAATTTGTAGCCCTCCTCTCTAACCTAGAGTGTATTTTTTAAAAAAATTTAGCCCAATCTATGATTCTTGTTTCATCGTTTGGTGATGGATGTCATAAGGCTTAGTTATTGACTACATTGAATTATCAGTATTAACATTTAGAAATGACATTTTTTTTTGTCTTTGAATGTTAGATTGGTATGAGAACAAATTACGATATGAAAGTAAAGTCAATGAATCAAATCTTTTGGTTACTCTTTTGTGGCCTTGAAAAAATTACAACTTTTTTTATTGTTTAATTATTTCTTTAGCATTTAAAAAATGAAATAATCTTTTATAGTTTCGATATATTAACGTTATAAGAATATGTGTCAATATAAGATACGAAAGGTTAATGCATAGAATTATTTATATTGAGGGTATAATAGTCTTTTAATTATTAAATTTAACACCATTAGGTAAATTTTAACGGCAAGGGAGGTATGTGTATATGACTTTGTAAAGTAAAGGAGGTGACAACAATTTATGAAACAAGAGGGGAGGTCAGTGAAATCATCAAAAACATCAAGAAAGGTCAGCGTAATTTACCCTTAAAAATTGCACGATTGAAATTATGTAATTAACATGTGTATATATTGTTTCTTCATTAAAACATGGAAGAGTCAATTTATGCATACGTGAATGCTCGATAAGCCATGCACAATTAAATAATTTTGCCCATGGAAAGGCAATAATATCTTTGATTTAAGTTATTTGATAGTATAAGATTAATTTGAGATACTTAATTTTCCCTATTTTCTTGTTTCAGCTCTTCCCCGTCGGATTAATAATATAATAATAGAAAAACAAAAAAAATTGTCACATTTCGCTTGTGGATACCTTAATTGCGAAATGATTGTTGTATTTTTTTTAACACCATAAATTAAAAAGATGGCCAAAAGTCTCCTTGGTAAATAAAG
Source organism: Gaultheria prostrata (assembly GCA_036023075.1). Taxonomy (NCBI): domain Eukaryota; kingdom Viridiplantae; phylum Streptophyta; class Magnoliopsida; order Ericales; family Ericaceae; genus Gaultheria; species Gaultheria prostrata. Next base: position 48,561 of record JAXBDA010000811.1, on the reverse strand, counting down.
AAAAAAGGGAACAAAAAGTAAAATAAAAATATTAATAATTTATTTGACCAGAAAAGTTGGATGAAGTGATGCAAGTAAAAAAAAATAATTAATAAAAATTAAAAAAGAAAGAAGTTGGGTGCATGAGGTGTAAAGGGTGTTGGTAAGTCAAACCGTTGAGTTCCAGGTGGAGATCTGGTTAGCTCAGGAGGAGATAGTCTTCTTCTTCTCCAAGATCACACCAAATCCCCATTGGCTAAGGCCTAAGAGGTCCATCCATTTAGTCAAGGAAACGATAATTAAGGGATTCTTGTCCCTTGATTCGATTCACCTATGAACAATATAAAGGGGCATGACATATCCACCCAAAAAAAGTACGCGCTCCAGTTTTCATCGATACAGATTATTCGTACATTCTATTTCTCCGTCTATTCGTTCATTCATCCATTTATACACTTTATTTCTCTATCTCTTCAGATACTCTATTCATTCACTCCACCATCGATCATTTAACTTGTTTTGTAAGAGCTCCTTGGATCGCCTGAGAGTTGCAACTTCAGTTTTCAGCATTACCAGGTGCCATGATTTTTTTTGATTTTTTTTAATGTTAGTAAAAAATTTCGTTTGCACTTAATGTATAGTAGAGAGTAAAAGTACAAGTTAAAATTTGTAGTTTTAAAATTTGTGATGAAATCTGTATTGTTTTCGAGCCTTTGCCTTCGGGCTGGTTTAATACTAATTGCCATGTGTTTCAAAAAATAAAAAACAAAAAAATAAGGGAATTGATATTGGCACTCCCATTTTCTCTATTAACACTCTTTTTTTTGTCTTTATACATAAAGTGAAAGAGTAAGTTTACCCAATAAAGACAAAAAAAGAGAGTGCCAATAAAGAAAAAATGAGTGCCAATAACAATTTCAAAAACCACCTCTGATCAGTTATTGTTTAGTTGGCATCGAATTGATTTTGACCTGGTCAATGTGGAATGAATGAGCACTAGAAGCAGAGGATGGCGTTAACCTAATAGAGAAGGAGATAGGAGTAGAAAATAGGTCTTTAAAAATTCTTAACAAAATTAGGCTTGATCTTAAATTTAACTGATTTTATCTTGTTCTCAAAAAATTTCTTAATCTTTTTGAAAATACAATTGAATATAAGTAATTGAGTATTATAGTCGCAATAAATTTGATGAATTTGGGGATTCTCATCAGAACCTGCTCTACCCAAAGCCCACAAAGCATGGGCTTTCGACCCCCCCAAAAAACCCCAAAATTAAGGGGCCTCAAGTAAATTAGGTCTTTATATCTGCGTATATATAGTTTAACTAGTTTTTGTATATGAGTTAGGTAAAAATAAGCCCAATACAAGATTTGGGGCCCTCCAACTAATAAAAATAATCCAACTATTTTGAAGTGTTCTATTTGTTATTGTTTTTGTGCTACGATAGGTTATAATTTTTGTATGTGAACTTTTTGTAGTGGTTATTTATGTTGAATATTTGTTTGAACAAAATTAGCTTGAAAATATATAGAGGCCAATTTTATGACTTCTCTTTCGGCCTCCGAAACAGTAGAGCCGGCTCTGATTCTCATTTATTTATAGTCGTTGTACTTTAGTGTATCTAAATATATTATATTTTTTCAACAAAGCTACTATTGATAACAATTGATACGCACAAAACTATGTACAGATCGTCTTTCGGGACCCACTGTGGGTACCATACGAATTTTTCAAACCATTTATTCATTTTAGAATAATTTTCCGATGGCCCCTGATAAATCATTTTGCATGAAAGAAGGGATTTTTGGATCAATCACTTGCGCACGTTTGCTGGAGCTGATTTCTTGCGAAGCCCCTTGGAAAATTATTCTAAGACGAGTGAACGGTTCAGATCATTCGTGTGGAATCCACAAGTGGGTCCCTGAAGCCAATCTGTACATGGGGTTCTGTACCGCTCGATTTTCCGATTTGTTTATACTTTTAAGTCTTTTAGAAGTATAATTGCTATAATTTCTTACGTCAGTAATTAAGTTTGAAAGTGAAAGGTCATCAACTTCTATTCATTGTTTGTAAACATGAAAATCATTTTAGAATAATAAAAAAATAGTTTTTTACTGACAGTTTATTGTGCTGACAATAAAGCAAGAATAAGATAAAAAAAATACACTTAAGTGTAGTTTTTTTACTTTTCCTTATACTTTTACATATTTCTATACATTTTTTACACATTTTAAATCTTAACGACATCCTAATAAGCTGATTTTATAATTTTTCATAATAAAAAAAGCCAAAAAAAGAATATACTTGTCTGTATATTTTAGTAGTACTAAATTATTCTCTCCTTTACCTTCAACCCCTGGTGGTTAGCCCGGTGGTAAAGACCTGAAACTCAAGAATTTTCTCCCTCTTAAAATTTCAAATTCAAAATTATTAAGTGTTATCAATTCTCTTGAGGCTAATAATTCATACATGCCATTGCCCGTGCTTTAATTTTTTTTTTGACAAGGCCCGTGCTTTAATTGAGCTCTCCATAAATAGTTATTGTAATTGAATTATCAAAATTAACCGAGTTGCACAAAAACTGGTCCGAAACCAGAGTAAAGAAGCACATGATTCCCACGAACTCTAAAACGCGCCTTTTCTCGCTACTATAGTCCGCCCTAGTTGTTTTCATCGCATATTCTACTACTTGGTACATTTTCCCCCTCAATTTCCCCACCGCCCCTACTCTCTCTCTCCTCCCCCTCTCTCTCTCTCTCTTCTTGCATCTTCCGGCGGCAGACGGAAGCCCTTGTTCTCTTATACCAACGCAAAGAACGGATTTTGAAGGTATCTCTCTATTTTTGCCCTATAGGCTAAAGGCGTCGAAATTATGCTCCATGTGTTTTAATGTAAGATCCGAGTCCTTCGTTTCTACTCTGCTGTCTTCCGTTTTGGTTGCAGTTTTTCTGCGTTCCTCCTTTTCACAAAAATAGTGCTGAACTGCTGATTTATGGGAATTTGTTTCTCAGTTTAGCTTAATATCTAGGAATGGATTGTCTTTGTTTTTGGGTTTGTTTGATTCTACCTGGAAAACTTGTTTTTTTTTTTATTCGTTTGCCTTTTTGTTGTTGTTGTTGTTGTTGTTGAATTTGAAGTATATAGTGTCTTGACGCTGAAGTATTTGCTTCTGGAATGTTTGGGGAGCTATCACTTTACTAATTGTGGCAACTTAGGGATTATTCAAATATGATGGAAGACTCAAACAATGAATCAAATTCACGAATAGTATCGAATCTAGAGAAAAATAACTAACTTTTACGCTCACAAAATAGAGGCAAGATGTTAGATGTATCTACTGCATTCACCTATCTATTCATACTATTTGTCTGTTTTTTTCTTACATGCCCACGGCCTTAAGACAAGGGCCAGTTTTTCTTGAATGCTAGGAATCCCATTTTCCACTGAATTCTAAGCCTTTTCAAGCATATGAATGGGGGCAGCTTGTCATTCTTATTTGTCTTTTGGTCATGTTTTAAGCGTGAAGAACCTTTGCTAATCATATTCTCGGGTAGTTCTTTTTGTGCTAACTGCAGACCTCTACCTGTGTAGATGCAGAACATGGATTATCGTAGGATTTTAATCTCATAATATTGTTGTTCTTTTGCTGAAAGTGTTAGCTCATTCAAATTGTGTTCCTTCCTTCTGCCACAATGTCACCTTCTGATGAATTTTTTGTCTCTGGAACAGGTTTCATGTTATGCTGTCACGGAGGATATGAGTTCTTTCGGACTAATGGTTAATCGCTGCTCGTAAATGGGTCAAGTTGTTTTGATTTCACAGAATGGATCGCTGTGATACATCAGGGTTTGTTAGTGGTGGGTGCAGTGTAATCTTTTGAGGCTCCTTGAACCTTGCACTGATATTGATTTGGTCAAGTTATTTTGTCCCAGAATGGATCGCTGTGATACATCAGGGTTTGTTAGTGGTGGGTGTGTGCTTTAGTATTTGAGGCTCTCTGAACCTCGTACAAATATTGACTTAGTTATTTTGAGTTTATAAAATGGATCGCTGTGATACCTCAGGATTTGTTAGTGGGGGTTGCACTGTGATCTTTTGAGGCTCCTTGGAACCTTGTACAAAATATTTTTTTCCCAACCCTGAAGTTAGACCAAGTGTCAAATAAGTGTGAATAGGTTTTGGTAGGTTGCTTTCCCCTCTGAACTTTAGATTAGATGGACAACACCCCTCAACATTTTTTTGCTAATGTTGCTTCAAATATGTCCAAGAATCCGAGCAGAGTAGTTGATACACAAGTTGTTTATTCCCCTGCTGCTGCTTGGCGGCTTGATTCCCCTGGATCATCAAGTTCTTCTTTTTCAAGCTCCAAGGGAAGCAAGAGAAAATGGAGTACCAACGATGGTTCTCTAGTTTTTGGTTTGGGCTGTTTGTCAAATTCATGTGCTACAATGTCCTCGGGGAATGAAACTCACGAGTCTACAGTCAATCTTGGTCTGAGTATCAACCTCCATTTTCAAGACGAGAGTATGCCTAAACGAATGAATGTTTCCTGTGGGACTCTGAAGGGAAAGGAAGTGGAAAAACCCAAGCTGGACCTTGAGCTGAGTCTGTCTACTGGGGCTGCTGATTCTGGTAGCACCTCTGTAACCCAAGGATTTTCTCCTTTTCAGAACAATGCGGAGTCTGCAGACGTATTTGGTGCAGTACACCTTGTGGATGAAGGGTCAACGTCATCGCGATGGAAACTAGGGCCTCTTGTGCCACCATTGCATGCATCACAAACCACAGAGTGCGTGATTCCTTTCGTTCATCCTCAAAGCCATATCAATCCTAATCCGGTTGTTTCAAATCTCGCGCTAAAAAGCTCAGTGGCTGGTGCTTCTGGTATAACTTGTAACCAACAACAGCGACGCAATGCAAGTGTGAAAATCTGTCAGTTCAATGGATGTACAAGAGGAGCAAGAGGTGCTTCTGGCCTATGTATTGCCCATGGTGGCGGCAGGAGGTGTAAGAGAGCTGGGTGTCAAAAGGGAGCAGAAGGAAAGACAGTATTCTGCAAAGCCCATGGGGGCGGCCGCCGTTGCCAACACCTTGGGTGCACAAGGAGCGCTGAAGGCCGGACGGACTACTGCATTGGCCATGGTGGAGGTAGGCGGTGCAGCCATGAAGGTTGCAACCGTGCCGCTAGAGGGAAATCCGGTCTGTGCATAAGGCATGGTGGCGGTAAGAGGTGTAAAATGGAAAGCTGCAGTAAGAGTGCTGAGGGCATTTCTGGCCTCTGCATCTCCCATGGTGGGGGCCGGCGGTGCCAGTATCCTGCCTGCACGAAAGGTGCCCAAGGGAGCACAATGTTTTGTAAAGCGCACGGTGGGGGAAAAAGGTGCACGTTTTATGGGTGTATTAAAGGCGCAGAAGGAAGCACACCCTTTTGTAAAGGCCATGGTGGGGGAAAAAGGTGTTCGTTTGAAGGGGGGTGCACGAAGAGTGTTCATGGGGGAACCTTATTTTGTGTGAATCACGGTGGGGGAAAGAGATGTGCCGCTCCTGAATGCACCAAAAGTGCTAGGGGTCGTACGAATTTCTGTGTTCGTCACGGTGGAGGAAAAAGGTGCAAATCTGAGGGATGTCTAAAGAGTGCACAAGGAAAAACTGATTTCTGCAAGGCACATGGTGGAGGGAAACGCTGCTCTTGGGGCCAGTTGGGTTCAGATCCTTGTGATAAGTTTGCTAGGGGTAAATCTGGACTATGTGCTGCCCACAGTGCCCTGGTGCAAGACCCATTCTCTACTACAATGGAGAAGATACAAGCGGACAGCCGTGTCAATGGCATTAAAACATCTGGCAGCGTCACTACATCGATTGATTTTATGGGTTGTGGGCATCATTTGATTCCTGTTCAGGTTCCATCCCATTTGCCTGTTGGAAATGCTTTGGGTCACTTCTCACTTCCAGAAGGTCGGGTGCGTGGAGGAAACCTAATGGCGATGCTGGGAGGGAATAACAACTTTGGAGCAGGTAGCTTGAACTTGAATGATCAGTTAGTTGATGGCCCATCAGAGCCAGGTAAACCGTATCATATGCCTCATAGCTGGGTGTAAGCAAACCTCTGGCGTTTCATTTGATTTGGTCCTCGCAAAGGTTCTTGGTGCTGGTATTAAATATTCTGTGGTTTTGTTCAGTGTCTAGTTTAAAGGTTTGGTGATTATGCATGAGAAAGAGTAATTTTTTCTCATCTCATTGTATAGCATAGTGAAAATTGATTCCCTTGAAACCCTTGTGAATAGTAGTGGGAAATTTAGTCTGGGCATGAAAAGGTAGGTTGGTTTGTTCATACAAGTGTTCTGTCCTGTAACTATTTGTTCTTCTGTAAATATTCGTATATGATTAGACAGAAGACGTTGTAAATACACGTTTTTTGTTTCTCTTCTCTTTTTATAATTGATGAAAGTCCGATGGTTCTGATTGATTGTCACCATTTATTTGAAGATTAGTAATCAGCTTGAGAAATCAATATCAGGGTCTCCTCATTTTTTTTTTGGAAGAGTTAAGAAATTCAATGGACAATTAAACAGTTTACATGGATTAAGCAACACAGAAATAGTAAATCATGCACTAGTTCTATTCAAAGGTGTCTGTAATTGGAGAATACGTGAATGACATCAGAGCCTCCTGGCAAGAGATTTTTACCGGCAAAAAATTAAAATACATCCAGGCCGTCCAAAACATGATCGGATAGCCGAGGGGTGCATAACATGGTGCATAGCATCCGGGTGCACAGCACCCACCCCGTTTCCCAAGATAATGGGTCTGATGAATGTTCTTGCACTTTTTCGTTATTCTACAAAAAGATACTGGCTTGAAAATCCCCGTATGAGGTAAGCAACAAAAATCTATCAGCAAATAGACAATCAGTCTTTCCCTCTTATCTGCATCACGACATTTAAACAATCAATAAAACATTTAAATAATCAAATAAAAATATATGCTGCAGTGAATTGTGATGTATAGACCGTTTTACAGATAGGAGAACTGTTGAGCTAAGAGATCTCTGTTTTGAAGGGGACTCGAGCTGTAGCATGGCAGCCATCAGGGGAACTGGCTATGAAACCCAGAACACTCCAATAGTTTCCCTCCTTCCGGCCGTCAACCTCATGAAGATTAACCAATTGATGTTGGTTATTAGGGTATATAGAAATGACTTAATAATAAAAGAGGGAAGTTTTCCACAATATTTCGATCCTTGAAGCCCCACATTAATACGGGAGGACCAAGAAGAGGCCTTTTTGGACCATAGAGCTATGGAGTGTCATTGGCAATAAACTGGGTATCGTAAAAACCATTTTGATTTCTATGCTTCCAAATATCCCAGAGGATAACAATGAAGGTGTAGAAACGGTCATCTGATTGATTATCATTGTTTGAGTTGAGGTAACATGACACAACAGGAATGAAGATCGACTCATAGAAGATACAACAGCTTTTTATATATGGATATTGATGCTCGCTTGTCACCACAACATTTGTTCATTCAGTCGCATCTCTTTACAAAAGCTTAAAATGGACATGGAACGAAAATAAGTTGACTGGAAAACACAAACAATAACAAAGAATGCGGATAAAAAGTAAAGATCACAATCCAATCCAGCAAGAGTAATGGTGGGAATAAATATGAAGGCTCCAACATTTGAGACATTGTAGTCATGAGTGATTTCTCTGCCAGTTCCATCTAAACTTTCCGGATCTGAATGTTATGAATTGATTGGGAGCGCCAGATGGGTTGCCTTCCACTCTTAACGAGAGCTACGTGCTCTCCTTCCTTTACCATCCCTTGCTTCTGCAAATTAAACAGTTTTTCATTATTAGAATGATGGAGAGAATTTTGTGTTGGCGGTTGTATAGTGAGACACTGAGATTCACTTCCGCCCTCAAATCAAAACAGTTGTTTTAACATATGAAAGGTGTGTCAATTCATCGATAGACAGCACAGGAAGTCAACTCCTATTCCAGTGCCACAACCATGTGCTGCAAATTCCAGTTAGTAAGATTGTACGGGCTGAGAATTGTTCTTTCATAGTGAGAAAAAGCCCTCCAATCAATATTTCCCTGCCATTTTATACGTTAGACCAGTATATGCTGTCACTAACTTATTAGGTTTAACAATTAGGCCAGTGAAACCTCACCTGAAGCACATCCAATGCATTTGCGAAGGTTTCTTCAGCATCATCTGAGAACTGCATGTATACGGGACATACACCTTGGTATAAAGCCAGTCTCTGTTGGATTCTCTTCCTGCATGACCGTCATGCCCATTTGATGAGTCAAAATTTAAAAGATCTGTGCTTGGTCTAAGCCCAAACACTGTTCTCACAATTATAATAATTTCAAGCCAATATGTGATGGGATGGTTTTCATATAATGCTTCTAAAAGCAATACTTAATGGCGCAATACCATGTCATCCCATAAGGTAATACACCCATTCAATGAAGTTGACATGATTTTACAGGAAATGATTTTAGGTCTAAGGGTTAAGTAATTGTCTTAACCAAGACATGATGACTGTTTACGAGTATGATAAAGAAAGCAAGGTAACAGGATTCATGCATGCAGCTTGATGAATATTTGTGCAATTGAATACCACACAGGCTAAATTTCGTCCGGTTGAGGAGAAACTAGGTAAAGATTCATTTTTTATTCCAAAGAAATTTACAAGAAAGAAATGCAATAATGGAAACTGGGAAGGATAAGCAACACTGTACTTATGAAAAGTATATGGTCAACTGTTATTCTAGCGTATCTTCCCCTTTAGCAGATGACAACTGATCTTTCTCGACATATCTTTGGGGATCTATGTGTACAACATTATGGTACTCCCTATTACTCTTATTATTCTGTATATATGATTTACGTGCTACATAAAAATGTTGCAAAAGATGATTATTAGTGGCAAAAAACTACTGGATGAAAATGCTTGATTGCTGTATGAAGTTCGTTGTAATGCAATAATTTTTGTAGTTTTTGAAAAGAGCAGATGATTTTTGTTTCAACGGATGCCAAACCACCAAGAAGGTGCTTCGGAACTTCTTTTTTTTTTTTGGAGAAAGGTGCTTCAGGATCAGGACTTTGTAAGGGTAGTACTGCTGTTGAAACTTCTACAAAATAACAACCCAACTGTCCAGTTGTCAAGTTAAATAGAATAGAAAGAATTGATGTAAGTTATAACATGAAACTCACTCATCTGTGAAGGCAAATATGGTGCTAGAAGGTCGGTAGTGGCTCAGTAAAATGGCCATGGAAGCAGTTCTCGTGAAGACAACAATTGGTGTTCCAAGAGTGTTAGACATCTTTGTTGCATAAAATGCGAACATCTCACTTGTATGGTTCTGCAGGATACAAGAAGCTGAGTTGACATCTAATGAGGAATTTAGGTCTATTTCATAAACAAATTATCAAGGAACCCGAAATTACAAGTAAGGATGTGGAAGTAACCTCAAAGGCTTGGCCCAGATTAGAAGGTATTTCCCCAGCAACCATGGCTGATTCAGTCCGTTTTGCTACAGTGTGCATAACATTGACAGCTTTCAAAGGGAACCTGAGCAGTATAGAATTAGCCCAGTATAAATGAAACAGTTAAAGCTGGATTCGTTCTTACTTTAGATGTGTAATTTATATTTCATTTATCATTGCAACCAAAAGCTTATCATTGAACCAAACTTTAAACTTGACCCCTTCTCCAATTCCTATATTGGTTTTCTACACAGAAATTTCCGTGGGTCCATCAAAAAAATTGTTCGATTTTGCAAGACCCACTTGACTGGGTAAACTATACTGGTATACCTTCAAAATACACTCGAAAAAATTGCTTTTTTTATGGGGGATAACTTCATCAAAGAAATTTTTATTTCATTTAGAATTTTGTTCGCAAAAATTGCTTTTTTTTATCTGACTAAATGGAAGAACTGCCAAAAATAGACATAAGTACATGAACATGACATACTTTCCATGAGCAGTTTCTCCAGAAAGCATAATTGCATCAGCGCCCTCACGAACAGCAACGGCAATGTCGGACACCTCTGCTCGCGTAGGTGTTGGGTGGACAATCATGCTTTCCAGCATATTTGTTGCCACAATGACAGCTTTTCCCATGCTACGGCATATCCCAATTATCTCTTCCTGCATGTATTCAGCAAATTGCTCACTTAATGATTCAAATAACCTTGTACCTACACCAAAAGGGTGTTTGAAAAATGAAGTTATCCCCATCATCAATCTTCCATCGGTTCAAAGAGTACCTGTAACTGTGGAACTTCCTCAACTGGTAGCTCTGCACCAAGATCTCCTCTTGCGACCATTGCCTGATATCATGAGATATGCTACTTCAATAATTAAGGGATAAGTAGTGCCATAATGTGCATGGGAAAGTGTGGGGACCAAAACTAGCACGAGGTAAAATGGAACTAACTAAAGACCAGCTTAGATAATGGGATAACCCTTGTTGAACTTCATTTGGAAGCAGTTTCCAAATCTCTTCCCTTATTTTCCAGCAGTTAAATGAACCCCAGCACAGTGAAAATTTAACAGCAAAAATCAACCCGATAACATCGGCAGAGAAACAATCAGCCATTTTTGTTTCAGAACAGAAACTGCCTAAATAATCCACTGGTAAGGAAAATTTAAGTAAAGAAATAAAGTAAATTTTCAACTTACTCCATCAGCTGCTGTGATGATAGAATGCAGATTTGGAATAGCATCTGCACTTTCAATTTTCACAATAACATGTATATCAGCACCGGAACCTGACAAAGCAATAAGATTGGGAAGAAAAGTTAAACTTTTGAGGTCGAGCACCTATCATGCATGCTGACAAGGTTTACGAGAGTGTGTAAGAAACTCATTATTCAAATACTTTGGAGGTAATTCTTCAATTCATAGACTACTGCAGCATCTTTGACAAAAGAAACAGCATAGAAGTCAACTTCATTGTCCACGCCAAACTTGATGTCATCCCAGTCCTTGTCTGTCACAATCCATGAAAAGGGTAATGTTCATTTGCAAGTCTTCTTCAACAAAACTACTCAGTACTCCGGCACAAAGAGAGAATTTTTTGGGTCAACCGATTCTAACCAGTGATGGATGGCAGTGTAGCACTTTTTCCTCGAACATTAAGATGTCGTCTGGATTGAAGCTCTCCTCCGTCAACCACCTCACATTTTACTGTATCTCTTGTCTTGGACTTCACCATGAATGACATCATGCCCCCTACAACATAAAGTGGAGTGAATTATTCTTAAAGATGGTAGAAAGAATTTCCTTCTGCCTTATTGGAACCCGATACGTTGAGTATCCTTGAAAGTGATTCAATCATGTTGTCATCAAGAAAAATATGAGCTGATACCTATCCTTGTAAATAAAATATCACCAGATTTCTCATCTACCGGAAGTGAAAGCTATGATATAAACCTCAACCAATGGCATAACCTTTAAATTGGATACAAACAATTTTCCTTCTTCAGTTCAGCAAAAACTTTTTTCAACATCTGCCCAAAGAATCCTAATTTTATGTTCACCTTGGATTGAACTGAAGAATAGTTTCATGATAGGCATAGGCAAAATCAAGGTTTCCCAATGAAGTAGTAATTCCTTGATAGGTGGAAGACAGGACGGCCAGTAAAAACTCTGTGGAAGATGCTTCTTGTGTGTCTGTGTGTGTGTGTGTTTGTGTGTGGATGGGTAGGGGTGTGTGTGTGTGGAGAGAGAGAGAGAGAGAGAGAGAGCCTAGCCGCATACCATCGACAAGAAGCATGTCACCCGCCTCTACATCATTGACAAAATCATCATAGTTAACACTGACACAGTCCGCAGTACCAACTCCTCTTCTAATTGTGAAATTGAATTCTTGGCCAGTTACTAATGTGATTGGTTGGGGCAAGTCGCCACTCCTAACCTCAGGGCCCTACCAACAACAAAATCATACCAACACACACAGATAATGAGAAACCTGCCAAAAGAAGTTGAATTTGAAATGTACCAGACTACCAACAAGAACTTGAATTTTTTTTAGTGGATCTTTAATAGAGTGCATTTGGCATTGCAAAGTCAATATCATTTACACTTAAAAAAAAAAACGCTTCATTTGGCATTGCAAAGTCAATATCATTTACACTTAAAAAAACGTTTCATTTGGCATTGCAAAGTCGATATCATTTACACTTAAGAAAAAAGCTTCAAAAGAAGTCTCAGTTTTAAGTTAAGAGAGACTAGACAGTAGACACCATTGAACAATTTACTTGGTAGAAGGTGATTTTGAATCTCAATGAAGGAACTTAAGCCTATATACGGTAACTAAAATGTCTACTAGTTGTAACAATATTTGTGCAAGCCAAAATTCTCGATACCTAACTTTCATTTCAAATTAAATTAAAAAACCATGCAGTTAAACAAGTTGCTACAAAAGAAGAAGACGAATAAAAAATATGAAGGAGAAGTTTCTACCTTTGTGTCAACCATGATTGCAATGACATTGTCTTTGCATTGAGCATTGTATTCTTTAATCAAATCAATAACTTTCTGATGAGATGCATGGTCCCCGTGGGACATATTCAGACGAGCAACATTCATTCCAGCCTCAGCTAACTTCCTTATCATCTCCCTGGTGTTGGTGGAAGGACCAATTGTGCAAACAATCTTTGTCTTCCGTCTAACTACAGGCTTCGACCACATAGTCAATGAAGTGTCACCAAGCTGCTGAATTTGCTCTTCTGTCTGATCAACAGCAGACAAGAATAACAAGAAAAATGAGTCATACGTACCAACCAGAACATTTTCCATTTACAACTAGAAGATGCTTCCACCACACACATATTTTAGATGGCAAATATGGTGTACAAATTTTCGTCAAAAGTAAAAGAAACCAGCAATGTTTCCCTTGACACCTGTAGTGGTCCGTTACGCCAATTGCCTTTAGGCAGGCCTAATCCGGGCGGGGGTAGTCATCGTCGACTACCCATGACCCAGGTGGGCTAAGTAGCCTCCCAGACCTTATCGTCAAGGCCGGGCCGGGCAGCGCGTCCAGGATGCAGGGCCAAGGCAGAGATAACAGTACAAGAATGTTCGCCCCGGCCACGTGGCACTAATCTCTACTCGGCACGTAGCACTACCTATGGCCCAACTGCAGTGCGAGATTTAGGAATCATACGGATTGGCCAGGTGGCTAGGGTCTCCCGTGTGGCATGGTTGTGGGTACAACCAACTCGAAGTCGACCGTCGTTCGGCCCGGCGAAGTGGTGTCTCTATGCTTTGTCCGCGTAGTTGAGTAGCTAGTCCGACCAATGCACAGCGCCTGCGGATCATCGTGCACGGCGTTCAGTTAATAGGTGGTGGTTGAGAGCTGGTTGTCGGACAATGGTTGTTGGTGAAGTCACCTCGGTACAATGACGGCATGCGTTGCCCTGACCTCCAAGGCAAGGCACTCGTATAAATATTACGGTGATAAACCCTAACAGATACGTCATTTTTTCCCTCAAAGCTCTGTCTTTTCCTTCTCATTCAGGGACTGACTTAGCCATTAGAGTGCCTTCCGGTCGTCAACGACCGGCGAGGCACTAACATGGTTCTCTCTTTTCCAAAGTTCGGTGGGAGAAGGGCTTGCTATTTCCACATCCGACTTGAGAGGTTCAACCCAGGAGAGCCGAGATTGAACACCACCCCACAACACCCAAGTGAAAAACGCTACACTAATGTATATTGTATCAAGGACCAATAAGTTAAAGTAATAAGTAAGCAAGGATTGTACCATATTGGTACTTCTATTTGAATCAGGAGAATCATTCTATAAACCTCAACTGTGTTCAAAACTCATTTGGCACCAAACATCTAGGCCAGCAATCAGTTTTGCCTCCAACTTCCACTACCAGGGGCAACAACCACTCCAAAGTCTTGAAAGGCTCGTTAGTGGTACTTCAAATTTCATTACTTGTGAAATTTTGAACTTAATTTTTTTTTTGGAGTGGAATTTAAACATCACAGTCCTTATATGGTTGAACTAATTAATATTAACCTAGTTTGAGGTAGATTGAGACAGTGTTTAATATACAACTTGACTAGATCCTTTGATGTATTTCGTGTTCGGAGAATGGATTCTTAATTTCTTCTTTACAGTCATTCTCTGTTAGTAGGAATTAATACAGTATTCTATACTTTCGTGACTTTCTTTGGTTACATATAAACAATTAAAATCCCTAGTCAGTACATGGTTTTAACTTTTAAGCACCACAACCAGAACTCATAAAATGAAACAAACACGAGAGTGATTCAAAAACTAAAATGAAAAAAAAAAAAACGTAACAAAATATTTAGCAGCGATAAAAATAACAACAGTATATACAATTGAAGCAGAACACCAACGCCATGCCAAGAATTGACGAAAAAGAGGTAAAAGGAACAACCTTTGGTACATCTACTGGTGAAACAGGAATGACCTCTGAGACAGAAATCTTCGCAGCGATCGTCGACCTAACGCGAAAAGATATGTGGCTCTTTCGCGGTTTTTGATCCAGAAATTTGGAAGAAAGAGAACCAGAGCTAGGGCTCCTCGCTAAGGAGCTGTGAATCGGTCGAGTGGCCGCTGCTTGAGCCATTGTTGGAAGAACTTTTAGAGAGAGAGAGAGAGAGTAACGAAGAAATGAAGGCTTTGTTTGTATCGAAAAAAGGGCGGAACTTTTTGTGCAGAAACCGTTGAGGAAATGTTTGTTAAGTAGTAGAAGAGGAAGGTTTAGCGCGCGTGTGGTGAACGGAAAACGACGGCGTTTACGTAGCATGACATAGTGGGGGTGATCTGATACGGAAAACGACGGCCTAAAGCAAATTATGCTCCATGGCCGGCTTGACCGTCCGCGCTGGTACAGCCTTTTAGAGGCCTCGGCGGCGACTCCAGTAATTCGGAAGGCTAAGGTCATTTATAAACGTCAAATATTTTTACCGACCATAAATTAAAGAAAAATATCACAGTAAAGACAACTAAAATCTTGTTCCAACAAAAATCACATTTAAAGCTCAACCTAGCAAGACATATCAACATCTCCTTATCAAAAAAACAAAACGAATGACTAAGACTCAAACAAATCACACAAATAAGTAACTTTTATAAACTTTTAGGAGTTATCTAGGGATGTCACTACCAAATTTAGGGGATTCATTTATGAATTTTTTGAAAAATTCAATATAATAGTAGTATTTTTTTTGTCCCGTGGGGTCGGCTGACCCCCACTCCACAAGGTGGAGTAGCCCCTGGGAGGCCTTGGTTTTAAATACGGTAAAAAATACATCCTGACTGTCCAAAATTTTGTTTCGAAGTTTCCGAATTTGAAATGCTTTCTTACCGGTCAAAGTTAATTCGAATGATTGATTTTTTGAGATGGACAATCGGAAATGTATTAGTGTGCATTTGGGGTACAGGTGTGTGGTATACCCATAGGCCAAATTTTAAACTCCGATTTGCACGTTGCCAAGATCTTGGAATGTTGGAACTAGTAATATACACGGATGACATAGGTCCGATATTAAATTGATAATCCATCCGTTTGTGTTTGTTGATTTATTTTCGTACAATCAAATTAATTGAGATTTATTAAATAGGATACATATTGCATATTTTTAGAGATTCGTATTGAAAGATATGTATAATTTTTTAAATTATGCGGAATAATAAAAATGGACTAATAAAAACCGATGGAGAGCATCAAGTCTTCAAAGCTCAATTCTTTTCATATTTATGTGTGGGAAACTAAAAAATATACGTACCTTGTTTGAAGGCCCTGACAAATAAAACAGTCTTTCTTGTAAATTAAGGTTAAGGTATTTGTTTTGTATTTTTCATATTTTTTGTGTTTTCCTAAGTCATTTTCCTTTCATAGATCAACTGATTTGATAACTTATAGATAAAAAATACGAAAAATACCATAGCTGAAACTCACCGTAATTGATTATAACTACAATAAGCATGTTTTAAGGAAACCCGTTTGTGAATATTTCTTTTGGCGTCCCGTAATTGTTTAGTACATTAATATATAAATGAAATTCAGAAGAAACAAACAATGATACTAACAAATTAACAATAGTCTGGGCCTAGTTTGCCAATTGATTTTTATGAGATAAAATCTAGTTTTATTTTGAGGTGTGATAAAATCACATTATTTTCCAAATGATAAAATATAGGTTTGATAAAGGTGTTTCCCAAATAATTTTATGATAAAAAATCCAATTTTGATAAAACACTGTTTTGCTATAATCAGTTGAGGATCCTAGATTTTATAAATCAATTGGCAAACTAGGGCGCGGCTTAGTTTTCCAATCAAGTGTTGATTTTAGCAAAGTTTATCCTCTTCTACTAAAATCACCACTTGATTTTATCAAATGTTGATTTTAGCAAAAGGAAAACTAAGCAGAGCAAATAGTCTTTGTTCCTATTTGCAGGTTCATTTTTCCAACGTACAATTAGCATGTTTTTTTTTTTGCATGGTTGAATGTCTCGGCTAATTCCAAAAAATGAACAAATTTTAATTATCGAATTAGGCCCAAAATAGACTAAAAATGACAAAACAATTTATAGGATCGTCCACTTTGGAGCATGTGGTTACATCCATCCGTCCGTATTTATTGGTTCATTTTTACCATTCGTATCATGTTTTAAATTATTTATATATTTTAATTTATAATTGGTTTCATAATTTTGAAACTTTCGTATAATAGAGCTAAATGAGATATCTCAAATAAGATTCACATTGCATATTCTTAAAAATACGTATTAAAACATATGTACACAAATTTTCAAGGAATATCAAATAGTGAAATGGACAAACAAACACGGGTGGATGGATGGTACTCCACTGCTCCAATTAAAGATGCAACCGCATGTTGTTCAGCTAATTTTCCTAAATTGGAGGGGATCCACTACTTGGGAGCATGTGGTTACATATAAGAAATTCAAAATCCAACCACAAAATTAGAAGAGGAGTGGTGGGAACAGACGGACATGATTGTGCCACATCATGGATATCGAGCGGACCCAGCTGCCGCTGTAGTAGGAAATCACTACTCCCAAAATACCCCTCTCTGGTTTTTCATCATCACTCCCTTAGCGCGGGAAAATTCGGATACAATTGGCGCCAGAAGAAAACCCTAAATGACAGAGAATCAATCACTTGCATCGACTTGAAAATCCTGTTCTTTTCTTCTCTCGATGTAATGTACTCTCGCATCTGATCAATCAGATTCTCATCGCAGTTTCCAGTTTCTTTGCTTTTCTCCTTCATCGATCGAGTTGACAAGCCCTAGATTGAACCCTTTGGATACCCTAATTCAAACAATTTCAAGTTCAGATCGACATGGAAAATCTATCCGTCATTTGCGCTGGTCTAGGAATCGTAGAAGAGGACGAGAATGGCAATCGCATCGGCTACACGAAAGGCGAATACTGCTTAGGTATCACGTGAATCTCCATATCCCCCTGTTTGGCTCCCGATAGGCTTGAGAAGAAATTGATTAATCTCGAACAAGTGTTTTTATTTTCGAGAAGTTGTATGCTTTATTTTGTTACTTCTAACCCGCAAGAAGGATGGACCAAGGGGCATGAGCCCGAATGATCGCCCTACCCACATTTGAAGTTTTTATTAGGATTATAATAGCTTTTTTTATTCTCACAAAATTTGTTCTTATGCTGTACCAGGCATTGTTTTTGAACAATTTAACATCCGCCCAGCCAGGAGTTTATGAGAAAATAATGTTATCTTTATCAAACTCCCAGTTTTTGTAATAATAGTTTGCTTTTTATAAGGGATATGGATGCACGTAATTGTAAGCAGTTATAACTATAGACGACGATATCATAGCAATTCAATAGGTTGATAAAAAAAAATATACGATATTATAACTATAGACGACGATATCATAGCAATTCAATAGGTTGATAAAAAAAAATATACGATATTATTGGTAGTATTCTTACTGTACGAGTCGGCATGAAGTTTTTGTCACCTTTTTTAGGTTAAAGTGTTATCCGACGCAACCTTGACATCTTGCGTCCACGCTTCTAACACGTCCTTGGGTTGCAGATAATTTGAAAGACTTGTTGAGGTATCTAAGGCGGGACGACCCGCAGTCCCGAGAAGTGTTCAAGCAGGTTTGCAAGTGGAATATCGTTGGCAAGGATTTGATACCCATTTTTGAACACTGCCAGGATGATCATAATTTGGTGCTAAATGCAGGTATAGCCACTCATTTATTGCTTCATCACAGACTTATGATTCAATGTAGGGGTTTGGTGGTTTATTATTTTCATTTTAAAGTAGTAGTTTTTGATGCTCATTACTGGTAATAATTTAATCACAGTGAAGGTGTTGGTGTTTCTTACTATGCCTGTTGAACCCACATCCAATGACATCCCCCAACAAATAGAGTACCTTTGGGCTTCGAAGTCTTCAATTACCTTCAGTGACACTGTCCCAGTGATTGTCTCACTTCTAGAGATCCCACTGGAAAACTTAGAACGGTAAGTGGGATTACTTTTTCCTCCCTTTGTTGTTCTTTGGATCATATTTCCTTTTGACATTTAGTGGTTCCTTCACACACTAAGCTATTTATGAACCTGCAAGCAAAATGACTGATGGAGCATTATAATCATGGACAACTGGCTCTTCTGTTACAGAATATTGTCCACGTGAATTTTTAAGAGCAGTAATGAAACATAAATATGCTTGTGGGGCTGAAATAAAACCTGAATTCCGGTAGTCATTTGTTATAGACTCATGAAACTGACCAATATGAAAGTCAGTTTGATATGGGCAATTTCTGACAAGTTTCATGCATAGCTGAATGTCTGGGCTCTTTACTTTGTAGTGCTATAAAGCCAACAGCCTTGCATATCTAGTGTCGTTTTCTTGCCTTCAAATTTTATGTTTGTTTATTTCTTTTGCATCTGCATGCTTGATGATTGTTGTAATAGCTTTCATTTCTTACACTAACACTGTTATCATGACTTAATTTGTTGCTAAGCAGTGAAACATTTACAGAGGATGACTGGAAACTAGTCCAGCTGGTGCTTACTTTATTTCGCAACATTCTAGCTGTCCAAGAAATCCCTCCGCACCAGAAGGCTGGGGCATCTGCCTCACAATTCTTATCACTCAGAGATAAGTTTTTAGAACTACTGTTCCGTGAGAATGTGATGGACTTGATCTTAGTTTTAACACAGCACATTGGCGGCTCTTCGAGCTATCTCCGTCAAGATAACTTGCTTTTATTGGAAACGTTCCATTACATCCTTATGGGTCAGGAGCCAGAACTGGTTGCTAAAGCATATTCAAAGGGCTTGAAGGTTGTCCTCTATTTGATAATTTTAGCATTTTTTCTCTTAGCAATAAATTTCAAATAGCTTGTGTCACGCTTGAAAAGAAAATGTTGTTCTGGATGAATTGGGAGTGAAGATGCATTCGTTTCTAGTTCCTAAAATGTTTAGCTTGAATGAAAAAGAAAGTGAAAACAGATTATTTGGTAATTTTTTTAAAAAAATTTAGGACTACCTTGATCATTTTTGCCATATAACTTCACATCATTTGCACCTTGCTGCGTCATCTATGATCTAGATTATCAATATCTTTTGATCATCTCGCATGCTTGTTATCACCAGTCTACAGTAACCATAGTCAAATGGTATCTTCATCATATAATGATTAAGGGGGGATTCTATTCATTAGGTGGATGAGGATGCCGAAAGTTCTATTAACAGTCTTAGATCAATTATGGAAGAGGAAGCCGAAAAAAGAAAGCTTACCAGGCTACGCAATTTGGGTTCTTCCTCACAATTTAGTGGAACATTTACTCGGCTAACCATGGTAAGTTGTTGTTACTTGCTGGATGCATGAGGAATTGATTGCAATATCTGTTAACTTCAGTAGTCTTTTGCAACAGGATGGTTCTAAAACATTATTCAAGGGAAACCCGTGTTCTGCTTCGCATGACAATCTGCTCAAATCTCATAAAGTACAACATCGAGGTCCACTCAAAAGAATGGTGTGGGACTATGAAAGATTGCCGTCAACAAAGGAAAAAATTATAGAACTGCTTCATGATTTTGTTAACCAGCTTGTCTCAGGGGGGTACAATGGTAAAATTCTGTAATTGAATCTGAAATTTCTTCCATGACCTTTCTGTCTTCAGTCTTTGTAAATTAATGGTGCATGTTCTCACTCTGCTCTAAATCATTTCAGTTCTAATGCGGTCCATACGTGAAGATATCGAAAAGGAACATCATGCAATTGAGAGTAGTGACATTGTCATTTTCTTTCTGGTTGCTCAATTTGTTACATCTTTTCAATATCAGAAGTCCTTGCTTTTGAAGGTGAGTTATACTGAGTAACTTATATCTCAATTGTCCCATCTTATTATAACCCATTCAAATCTTGTTGGGGTTGGTCCAGTACTTTTCATTTGCTCCAAACCTTAAGTTCATCATTAATGATGGATGCTTGATAATGTCAATGGATTGCAAGTATTAAAATATGGCATTGCTGATGCGGACCTTAAAATTGATTGTTTCCTGTTTCCAGCTTTTACAAATTGTGACATGTGTGCCTGTTTACTGTGATTATACAGTCTCAT
The DNA here is from genome assembly GCA_036023075.1 of Gaultheria prostrata. NCBI lineage: Eukaryota > Viridiplantae > Streptophyta > Magnoliopsida > Ericales > Ericaceae > Gaultheria > Gaultheria prostrata. Next base: position 27,932 of record JAXBDA010000811.1, on the reverse strand, counting down.
TTTAGGAAATTGTCTAGTTCTTACACTTTGTAACGTTTTCCTCATTGTGAAATTAAATCCGATCTGAAAATATCAAAGAGTTTTTTTTCATGGTTATTGCCATTTCAAATACAGTTGGAAAGCATCTAGCTTTTGTGAATATCATGGAACACGATGCTCTTGATAGAGCTCTGCGGAAAAAATGAATTTATGTGACTGACAACAATTGATTGTGCGCCTCTACTCATGTGGGACCTCCCTCCGAGAATGGAAGTGCCGCCGCCTCATGTGGCTCACCGGCTTTCCTTGAGAATGGACTAGTTGAAGCGATGCTTCGCTAGCATCGGCGTTGATAAGCTTGCCTGGTGCTATTCCGTGGCGCCCCTACTCTAAAAATGAAAGTGGTTGGTTTATTGACGTTTGAAATAGATTTTTTGAATGCATGAATGGTTAAAACATGGTTGGTTGACTATAATGGTTGATATGGTGACCAAAACCAAGAAATGCCCAACGTATGAAGGAAACTTACTTTGGTTTATCGGAGGCCATACATTGTCTTGAAATACATGTTTGCACCAACTATGGTGGTAACTTGTCTATTTTGATGCGGAACCTTTTGAAGCTCATGGTGAAAAGACTAGAACATACTATAATTTTATTCGGCCTTTGGTTTCTGTACATGAAAGTAGTAGCTAGTCTATGTGGTGATTGTTTAAAGGCTAGAGAAGAAGATAGATTTCTGTTTAGCGTATATTGGCTCAGAAATGTTGCCGAGTTTGTTTAGGAAGAGAGCTCATCGTGCATCTCATTTTTGTTGACGGTAAATTTAACCGATGAAACTAGAGGAAGAGTTATGGTGAGCCTTACCTGAATGACTTATACGGGAATGGTGAAAATTGGTGGTATGCTACCTTTGAATTCAGTACCCACGTGGAAGGAGGATCGAAAAGGGCATTATTGCTAATAGAAATCTGGTGCAACAGATAAAGTGAAATTTTTTCCTTTTAAGTGTTGATTACATTTTAATTGTTTTTGAAATGATCGTCAGTGACTCATTGGATGAAGAAAGGTCATATAGAGCCAATTGTGGGAGGCCAAATAATATAGCTGACCAAGTGGTGAAAGAGGCTAATATTCTTACATGATGGTGAATATAATACTCCCTCCATCCCTTTTTAAGTGTTCAACTTCGTAAATCCAACTTTTTATGGAGACATCATCGTTGCACCTTAGAAATTGCAACCCTAAAGGGACGAAGAGAGTAGTTCATATCGTTCGTAATACTGAGAAGAGTTCATATTTAAATGTTACTGGACCAAAGTATTTTGGCATTTGAGATTTTGGTGGGTTGAGGATTGTAGTTGTAAAGGTGTACTTGATGTAAATCTTCCAATGATTAGGTTTTATACCATTAAATTTTCATAAAAAAGCATCTATGTTTCTACATGTTTCGGATTAGAAAATCATTCCGTATGTCAAACAGTTTCTTGCCCGCTGAATTTTACTACTCACTACTCTTTTTGCACATTCAATTAATTTTCTGTTGCTCAAATAGGTGCTGTTATTTTGGTTGTCCCAATATAGTGTTTCTTATGTATGACAGCTTTACTGCTCTCACATGGTCTCTCTTTGCTTCAACAGTCTGAAACAAATGCTGATGATGCATTTGAAGCTTCGTTAAATTATCATGCTGATAGTACACTTTTTAAAGGCAATATATGTGGGCCAGTTGCCGCATCGATGAACGAGTCAATGTTCCTCTTAGTACTTTCAAAGTGGCGTGGTGCATATGATGGCTTGAAGGAGACAAAGAACTATAAGTTTGTATCGGCAGCAGGATCTCTAATGAAAATCATGGTAGTCTTTACTACCTTGTTTTATCTTTTATGTTCCAATTATTATTATTTTTATAACAATTTCAACTTGCATGGATTTTCATAAATTGCGACTTATTTTCCCCAAATGCATATGCTGGTTGGAATTCTAACATCGTGTCTTATAAAGAGTAGTGATACACCGAAAATGGTTACTGTTGCATATTATAGTTGTGAGTACTAATGATTTGAGGACTTAAAACCTTGTCTAGCTCTTTGTGGTACGAGTACCTGGCACTTCACTATCAGTATATCATTCTACATAGAGGAATTTTTTTGCGTTTACTTCTGGCTATTCTACTTTTATGCATTCTACGTAGAGGAAAAACTTTGGGTCTATTTCTGGCTATCATCGTGGATAACTTGTTGAAGTTGAAGGCTGATTTTTCTAGGATAAGACCATCTGTACATAAGCTGTCCTTTTTAACCATAGTAGCTATGTTCTGTGTAGATTCGCATGCTGGATTTTGTGCTTAAGGCATCACCTGAAGATTCTAAGGAGCCTCAAACAGCTCGCATTCTTCTTTACAAGTTATTTTATGATCAAACTGATCAAGGGATGACACAATTCCTTTTGAACCAGATCAGATCATTCGACATTCACAAACAGGCAAAAAGGTTTCTTCTTGCATTTATCTGCTTAAAGTGTTCATTTGTGGTCGATGGCAAATATTATATCTTGTAAGGTATTGTATCTTTAATTTCGTGTCATGGAACTATAATGAAGTTATGACAAACGGAAAATAGAGAAGGCATTTTATTATAGAGCTACATTGTACCATATACAACAGAACAGGGGAGCTTGTTATAATGCACGGAGCTGATAACATAATTATCAGTGCGCGGTAACTTGTTTATTTCAAAAGGTCCACATCGTAGAACTCTTTAATGTTCTAGACCTGCTTGAAATTATTAGCAATCGTAGAATTCTGAATAAGTTATTAGCTTGAAATTAATCATCTTTCCTGTGCTTAATATTCTCCAGAAAGCAGGCCCTGCATACTGTAGGAATTCAGCAGTTTCTACTTTCAAGCCATTTCACATTTTCTTTCTCTTTTCTACTTATGAAACATTTACTATAACTGATGAACAAAGTGATGACTGAGATTCATGTGACAACGGAAAAAAATTGATGCTATTTTGTTATTTGTTTGTGCCAGTGATCTCTCCGACTTGATAGAAACAACACATGTAGTTATAAGGCTCATGGAGAACCTTCAAGAACGAGGCACATTAAGGGTACGCATGTCCTGTTTTACTATATTTTCAATTGCGGTAAACACTCGATTGGAACTTTTTTGTCTTGTTGTCGTAACTTTCAACATTCATTTTACTGGAAAATGTAGAAATTAAGTCTGTAGGCCAAGCAGATGGGCCATATCTTAGCTGAACTTAGAAAAATTTGTCTAATAATTGGAATCCCAGTTTGCGACTGCTATTGATACTGGCCTTATCAATACCAACATATGGCGGTTTCATTATAGTAAGTTAAAGAACGCAAATAGCTGTAATTTTTTGAAGTTTACACATTGCGTGGATCTTGAATTATCATGTCAAACAAGATATATTATATTGTTATCTCTGTCTGAGCACAAAAATTGATTTGGGTCTCTAGGCTTGCTCCCTGATGCCTTTCGGCTTTGATTTGGGGGCATGGTTTTGTAGCAAAACGTCCCTGTAGCTCCTCGGTTATTGGAGGTTTAGGGGGGCCACTGTTTCAGTGGTATTCTGAGAGTAGCCACTTTGTGCATATTGCCAAAGGTTAGGTCTGTCTCCAATCATTCCCGCCCATACCCCCAATGATTGGGGACTAGATGGGTTCTGTTATTGTTGTTGTTGTTGTATCTCTGTCTGAGCGAGTGACCATTGATTCAATGTCAACATGCTCCTTTTGAGGTATGAATGCCATTGTTGGTTTCGAAGCAGGTTGTCCGGCTATATTTTGGTTTTGGCTTTGTAAAGTGGCTACAATAATCGCACAAAAAAGGCATCTTTATGTACATATAACTGAATTTGCCATGACTTGTCAATCAATGTGTTTTTCTGGTCAGCTAAGCCTTTTACTTCACTAGCTATATCTGAATGTGGAAATTTTCTTTTGGTTAAGGTTTCTAGAAAGTCTAGGAAGAAGAGAGCAAAGAGAATGTTGAATGACAAGAGTGATGACATTGATCAACCAGTTGGAGAGCATACTCCCCTTCAGAATGAGGTTCGTAACTCTGGTTGTGAACCAGCTGGAGATCATACTCCCCTTCAGAATAAGGTTGGTAGCTCGGCTTGCGAAGAGTATGCACATTCAAGCATTTTATCTGAGGAGAAGTTAACAACTCCAATTTCTGATGCGAAACCGGACGAAACTGCAGTACCTTTTCAGGTTAATGGGCCTGAAACTTACGAGTTAGAAACATCTAATCACGAAAGCAATCTTCCGGAGACGAAAAATAATAAGTCCAATGAAAATAATGGTGATCTTCTTGATGGAATGGGTGATTCTTCGGGTGATGAGCAGCTATCTGCGACTGATGAAGTCGATTTTAAAGTATCTACTTTGGTTTCTGCCCTTGCAAACAACAGTATTATCCAAAATTTGTGTTGGTTGCTGAAGTTTTATAAAAGCAATTCCACAAGTACAAACCACTACATTCTATGCATGCTGCGGAAAATTTGTGATGATCTGGAGCTTTCTCCAATGCTATATCAGGTAAAGACCCGAGACATTTTAGCTTTCTAAGATTATTGAAGGGTCATAATTGGTGACATTATGTGTTTTTCTTCTCAACAACTTGCAGTTGTCGCTCCTAAATATATTCTACAGTATCCTGGATGAGCAGAAGTCAAGCCCATGCAAGGAACATGAAAACATTGTTTTATTTCTAACAAGCTTGGTTAGGAGAATGCTTAGGAAAATGAAGAAACAGCCTCTTCTTTTTGTAGAGGTGCTCTTCTGGAAGACACGTAAAGAATGTCATTTAATCAACTGTGAATCTTTGTTGCATGACTTGAAGGGAGAAAGCAAAAAGGGGGGAAGTGTTTCTAACGACGCAGGAATCTATTCAACTCAAGGGAAGGGATGGGTTCATAGGAGCATAGCAGATGCACTTGGCGATGATGAAGCTGACTTTGTCGACCCAAATGATATCAATAAGCAGAGGTAAGACATGTCTGATAATAATTTTAACATCTGTTGTAAAAGTCTGTCTTTTCTGTCATTTTTTTTCATCTTTTATTCAATTTTTGCCTCCTGATAGTATAGGTCTTCTTTCTTTTCCCCCCACTAGTAGGTCTTAACTCCTTATTGCGATTGGGAAATATAGGCTGCGACCACACATATTATAGCACTTGAGGCTACAAATTGGCATGATTTAGAACTTAATAGGATGTGATTTCATTTTATTTGCATTCATCAAAACTTCGATAACTGGTAGGGGATTTTAGAAGCATGAAGCGTTTGTAATTTGTTAATAATTGGAGTGAGTTTGACAGGCATTTCAGTTTCTGAGATTGTTTCTTTATTTAACCACAGGGAGGAGGACCCTTATGAGATCAAGAATCAGAAAGTTTTTCAAAGAAGCAAGGGAAACAATGGACAAGTGAAGGAAAACGTCAAGTCAATTTCTAGTGGGGGGAGCCAAAGCACAGAAATTTCTGATTGGTAGGGTGTTGAGAATTATAGCCCTTGGGAAAATGCTTAGTTACTTCATCTTTTGCTTCACAAAATTATTTCTATTTATTATGGCTGTTGCAGTGAGGGGATTATTGAACACGAGTCTGAAGGGGTATCTAAAAGAAGGAAAAGCCTTGTTCTTAATCAAGATCTAGAAGGGAAAATCAAGGGTCTATATGACAAGTGAGTGTCCTCTCAAGTGCATGTTTCCTATTACGAGGATATGACCATGAAAAAACCATTTTTTATTCTACTGAACATCTCAATCATTAAGGACTTTACTAATTTGGTAAGTGGAATGTCGATGCTATCAAGAAAGAATTTATATGCCCTTTGAAGTTGTAGGTGTACTTTCATTAAGCAAGAAGTAGTAGAATTACAATTATTATTTCATGTAGATAAGATGGTTTTTGTCTCGGTGGAAATTGTGACAATTTCAGATACAAGGACAATCGGCATTGTAGTCGTCTAATTGCTGAAGAGCTCGATCCAGATGGAAAAATTTCGCCAGCTCAGGTTTCCAACAAGCTTAGACTGCTTGGGCTGAGAGTCACACAACAGAAAAGGAGGCTTCAAGCTGGGGGCCCTATTCAACTTGAGGAAGAAGGGGCAAGGGGAGACGGAGATCTAAGCAAAAAACAGTTTGAGGAAAGTTCTGCCCTGAGACGACCTCTGTACGTAGTATTACCCTTAGTGATGTAAATGTGTTGACGTTATACCATGCATCTCTGTTGAAAACAATTTGGTGAATCAGTTAATCATTTGTGTTTTGTTCTTAGGCACACTAGAAAAAGAGTATGCGCTTTTAGCGAAGATCAGGAGATGAGAATCAAAGCTTTATTTGAGCAGTGAGTGCTTGACTTAATGGCCTACCAAAATCTAAAATTATATGTTTCTCTAGATGACTTTTTTTTTAGTGAAAGAAGTGTGTTGTATAAATAAAAATGACTGCAGGTTTAAGGATCATAAGAGGTGTAGTCACATGATTGCAAATGCAATGGATGCTGATGGCATATTCACCGCAGCACAAGTTTCACGCAAACTCAAGAAACTTGGCCTTCTTGTTCCGAAGCGCAAGAGATCCGAAGGCAACATGCATTCGACGGATGAGGTTTCTGTCAACTTTTCTGCAGAAAGTGCAGAAGACTCTGACAATGAACTGCTATTATCACTGATAAAAAGGTATGCATCTGTCCTTTCCATATAATGCTGCGGGATGTGTGCAAGGATGTTGTAATTTAAGTTTATGACTCGAAGAAGATAAAAGCATGATTTGCAAGACCAAAAACGTGGGTCTCCATGACTTTGAACTCCATTCAAATTCACCCTCCCTTTAACAGCTGGGATAAGTACTATTCTGGTGGTTCTTACTTGCTATTTGGTATTTTAGGAGCAAAAGCAAGAAGATTGATAGAGAAATTGAGGAGGTGGCAGAGGAGAACACTGATGGAAAATTGTTACGAGGCAATTCTGATAGCGAACTTCTAGGTGCCGCTTTGGGGTAAGTCCAATCACTCTCAGCGCAGACTTGTGATCATGCAGTAACCCTGACAAAAAGTGGATTTCATGCTTAAAATTCTGTAATTGATTGTTATATGCAACTGCTTTGAACAGATTAATTTAGCGTTGCCTATTTCATTAGATTACTGTATATCTGTAAGTTTTGATTTCGTTACGGTCAGGGAAGAACCATCCATTACAACAGCATGAGTTTGAAAATAATTCTAATATCTATGTCAGGGATGGAGAAGAACAATCCAGTGGGATGGAAGTTGGTGAATTTGATAAAAGTTCTCTCAATTACACTGCCAATGCAGAGGCTGAAGCAAATAGCGTCGGCAGCAAAAAGCAACTAGTTGCTCCACTTGTTGACGATGCAAATCAATTGCAGCATCAACAAATGCCTGACGAGCTGGCTGATGAGTTATCAGATTTTGGAGACGATGACGATGCGACTACTCTTGTTGCATCCGCAAAAGATGCCGTATTGAGAAGGAAGATGAGGATGGTACTTGATCTCGAGGATGATGACTAGGACTGTTGTACGGGGTAGTGTTTTTTTTTTTGTTTTTGTTTTTGTTTTTTCCAATTACCTGCCATTCAAATGCTTGGCTTGAACATCATCAAATATGATGTAGATGGTGCACATGAATGAATGATGCAATAGCTGTTTGAATAGCATTTTGGTTTTAACCTTGCAACCTACCATCCAACAGCTCCTAGAACCACCAAAAACTCTCTTAGACCTTCCCCATCTCTCTCTAAAACAAAAACTACATTCTAATTTCTCTCTCTGTGTGTGCTGTGGGTATTGGTTGGAGATGTGGACGGGTGGTGGTGGTTTCGCGGCGGCGAACGGGATCTTGGTGGTCTGCCTCATGGTCGTTTATGGGGTTTGTTTTTTCAGATCTCGGCGGTCGTTTCTTGGGGGTCTGTCCATGTGTGAGGTCCTCATTGTTGCGGAGGACGGTTGCTCTCCCTTCTTCTCCAGCAGTGCGTGGTGGTGTCATGGTGACTGCGGTTTCCCTCCTATCCTCGCCGATCTGCCTTTTCCGCTTTCCTTCTCCGTCGGCGGCCTTGTCCACCCGCCGGTTTCACTGTTCTGTGTTACCGGGTTTTTGTGCTCCTCTCCCTTCTTCTCCGGCAGTGCGTGGTGGTGTCATGGTGACTGCGGTTTCCCTCCTATCCTCGCCAATCTGCCTTTTCCGCTTTCCTTCTCCGTCGGCGGCCTTGTCCACCCGCCGGTTTCACTGTTCTGTGTTACCGGGTTTTTGTGCTTAACGGCAAGCAGTGGCTGTGCTTTGGTTTTCTTAGTTCCTCCCTGTTGAGTTTGTTGGCTGCCAATAAATATCAGTCACCCCCTTGGGTTTCCGATCAGAGCTTCTTGCGGTCTTGGAGGTGGGCTCTTCTCCTTGGTGGTTGGGGCGGTGGAGTCTTTGGCAGCGAGTGCGGTTTCCGGTGTGGTGGTAGTTTGGAGTTGGGATGTGGCGGTTACAGTTTGACATTTTAGGTTTAGGTTTTCAGGTATGTCATAATTCTCTCTATAAACAGTACATGGTGAAACATACAATATCCGAATTTGGCAAGATGGTATGCAAACAATTGATCAACTCATTTTGTCTTAAACTGTTTGTTAAAAAACTGGACAAAAATACCACCCCAATAAGAATCAGTAGAATCATAGCCGCTGTGAATTTCCTGCTACACTAACTGTTGTTTAATTACACTGATATAAATGCCTACAACAAAAGAACTGGACAAAAGGGCACAAAACCAATTAGGGCTGCCACGTATTTCATGCTATATGTCACTCTCGAAAGCTAGAAATAAATGAATAATCAGAAAGGAGAAATCTTCATGATATCGATGTCACACGAACTGAGTGATCGACTGACCCGGTCAGGAATATGGGCAAAGTTGGGTGCCAATCAACAGTGGTTATAGCCGCACTGTGAGGAAGGGTTTTCACTCCATTCATATGACCTCTAACCTGCAAACACGGGAACTTGCCTCAGGAGTAGGGAGATTTAAGAGCCACTAAAAAATCTGCGCGTTTATGCACACAGGAGAGAGAATGGAAATGGAGATTTACCTGATATATGGGTGCTCTCACTGAACCAGATGTCACCAAAAGTCTCCTCCCATCAGCATCTAAAGCCATTTCATGTCGACAGTGTGCTGAGTTCACGTGATTGCAGAACCTAGGAAATAGAATAACCCTGATCTTGATAAGTTTGCTCATAAAGCACAAGGTGAAATTCACCAATGGGCTGTGTAATACTAAAGGCATGCCCTCTTGAATCCAGTAAAATTTCAACTACAAGTAAACTGTTTTGTGATGCAAGTACCTGCTGCAGTTTCTTGACCAAAGAACTTTACCTTGATTTTGCAAGCTCCATTCAAATATCTGCAGTGGATGCTAATTTGCTGAGATCCCACATAAATAGCTAGACATAATAATAATACAGTGGAAAATCCAGCTAAAACAAATGACCAAATTTCAACGAATAACACCTAACTCGTAAGATTTTCAAGCATAACTGCCTAAGCCAATCTCATGCCAAAACCCAAAAAGGTGAGGGAGGAACTTGCCTTTCCATCAATTCCCAAGCTAAAAATGCTAGTCTCATCAGGCCCAAAAAGAACGGAGCTAATAGCAGAATCATGAGCTGGCCACCCAGTAATTTGTAGTCCAGCAGACATATCTTTGCCAAGTTAAGGTGTATATACTTTGTTCTTCATGTGATCATGTCTAGTGTACAAAAGCACTCTTATTTGCAGGAGTTCAAGGCGATCATCCAGCTAGGGAAAAAACTCCCTTCCCGAAAGGAAGGTATCATTTCCCCTACCCAGTGCCACAAAAAGTTAAAAAGTTGTAAAGTAATCCTTCTCGTCAATTTTTTTAAAACCAGCTTTACCACGACTAGTAAAACCAAAGGGTTTGTGATTCATCAACGAACTCATTTTACTCTTCTTTTTTGTCTGAAAAGAAAGGTGATAGCAGTTAACAATAAGGATACCAAACATGTGAATCATTCCATCAGTCGCAGCAGCTGCCAAAATCTTCCCGTTATGGTTGAAGCATAAGGAAGTTATTGCTGGTGGATCTTCACCAAGAGGAAGCACTGTCTTCAATAAAGGTGAGAAGTTATTAAGACTTATGGCTGTTCTGAGAGAAAATTAACTCCTAGATATGTAGTACATGATTTGGGGGACAAACAAGCTCATACCATTGCCTTCCAGGTTTTCATGTTCCAGACAGTTAAGTTTGCAAATCCCAACTTATCCATATAACTTGTGCCATGCCTACAAGGACAAAAAGGTCTAGTAAGAATGCTTTTAATCCATAGTATGAAACATGAAAAACAAACCAAGTGTGATAATAACTGATGTACATGTACCCCAGAGAGAGAGAGAGAGAGATAACTGCATAGTCAAGACAAAACCACAATGTTTTGAAAAACGTAGAAGAAACAAAAAGATTCTAGAGAATGCCAAAACAGAAAATATGCATCTCTAACGCAAGCACCACATTTGTAGTAGAATACAACAGCAAACTAGAGACAGTGGTAAAACTACAAGTTTTTCCACGCAGAGAAAATTGTGAGCTGAATCTGCCACTCTCTTCGTCAAAGAGGATTGGAAGTGTATAATTAAGAATTCAACTTGTGTCCTCAGAATCTCTCTTTAAGACCGACACAAGGTACTTTTGACGTGGTGTTTTGAAGAAAAAAAAATCCCACTTGGCAAACAATAGAATAAGGTAAAGAAACTCTCAGAAGAATGGTAAGTCTAGAAAAACGAACCCTCTGGATGATGCTGCAGAAACAAAAATTGGTTCCACAGGACTGCATTTTAAATCCAAGACACTGCAGTACACCAAACGCATGAAGATAAGTGCAAGGAGAACCACTGTCCCTCTTTTTGAAGCAGGTTAAAATTGTCCAAACCTAACCTCGGAAATCCTTCAATTGTGTTGAGATCACAAACAACTCTCTTGGCATCAACATTCCATGCTTTAATGCCACCATCAGCAGTCCCAATCAGAAGCTTTTCTCAAACAAAGAGTGAAATTACAAGTATGAATTCCACAATTCAACAACCGGCATCATCTTCCAACACAAAAAAAAAGTCTATGTGACGTTTGTATGATGCTGAATAACATACCAAGCGGTCTGATTTACAATCCCATTCAAGCGACATGATCTCTGCCCCACAGTATATGGTCGCATTTCTTGATGCTGGAGTTGCTGAGTCATACGTCCATATCCTTCCATCAACACAAACAGAAGACATAATGCAATTGCAACGATCTCTAGAGTGAAGAGTAATAAACTAGACAGATGGTCCAAAAATGCACCACCTCTAGTTTTGGATATCATGAAAATGGACCACATATCTTCCCAAATCAAGAAAAGCAAAAATAAATAAATAAATGGTGGACCCAGAAAAGCATTCTCATCAGAGGGTTTGGATCATGAAATTCTTTTGATAACATGGCCAAGTGGGATAAGGATATCACCTCCAGGCAAATAAAGAAAGAACACATCCAAGAAACAAATAAGTAGCAAGGTCATCACTGATCAGAAGTAGATATATCAAAACAGTGTATCTGCTTTGTCCATTACTCCTCTTTATAGGTAATCTAGCATGTTACCAGAAATCATAAATACCTGACTGTGCCATCCACAGAAGCACTAGCAATATTGTTCCCAGATGCAGAAAAGCGGCATCGACTGATTGGACTTGTATGGCCCAAGAATGTCTCCTGTATCAAATTTTCAAACAGACATCAAAACTAAACGAGCAATCAAATGCAGCAAGTAAAGAGGACAGATATAGCCAAAAAGGGCCTAGACATTCAGAAACTAAAACCAAAAGTCATAAATTGTATTTATTTTCACCTGAAATTCTACTTTCACTTCTGGAAATTCTTCTTCTCCCTGCATTTCTGTGCTAGTTTCTGTCATAAGATAAATACAAGTTACTTTAACATTTATCGCGAATAAAGCACTGCATCATGCTTTAGCCTCATTGTTAGAATAAGAAACGGCCCTCATCATGTTTGATGACAATCAAGAAACGGCCCTCATCATGTTTGATGACAATCACCCATGAATAACATAACTACTTTGCTGGAGAAGCCATCTCCATAATTGAGGTGTAGGTAATGCACAAGTAAAGCAAACACTTGAGACAATCCAATATAAGCTAGGAAAAGAAAAAGGTCATGAAAACCACTTTCGAGGTGTAGGAAATGCACAAGTTGAGCAAACACTTGAGAATTTCCTAAGAAAACAAAGAGGTCGTGAAAACCATGGAAACTAACATAGCAAGTGGGAATCATTTGGGGTTTCTGGGGGAATAGAAATATATTTGCTATAAGCAAAAACAAGTTTTGTAATAATTTTAAGTGTTGCATTTAAACATTCTTCTGAGAAGAAATGAAACAAAGATAACTCTTCATATTGCTGAGTTTCCATGCTCATGCTAATTTCCTACTGGTTTAAAATTACAGAGTCAGCATCCTGTGCTGTGTTCTGTATGCATTATGTCTCCATCTCCTTGTGGCATTAAAAGAGCACAAAGCCATAGTCTTATTTAATAATGGACAAAAGAGAGACTAATTAATAATGGACAAAAGAGAGACTAATCGCACTCATTACTTACCAGTATTAAAGCCATCCTTGAACGTTTCCAGAGCATCATTTGTCCTCCCACTCTCCCTGACCTCCGTTTTTGAGCTAGAGCTTGGAGCAACCTTAGATGAGGCCAATTTTGGAGCACCCTGAGCAAGTCCACTAACGACCCAATCCCTGGCTGATTCTTTTTCACTTACAGGTGTACTCACAGGTGCATAAGCTTCATGAGAAACCCTGGGTAGAAGAATATCCTCTTCATGACCACCATTCGATGGAGTCCAGGTTACAGAGTTGGTTGGGCTCACGCTTGCTTCCAGTGTTGATGAGGCATAACTGACCTCAAAACAATATGGTAAGCAAGCCAAAGTTTTGATAATTATACTAATAACAAACAATAATAATAATTATTACTATTACTATAATAAAAAGAAGCAAACCACCAGTGCATAAAAAATGGTGTATACAAGTATCTCCATGCAGAAATCCCTTACCTCCTCGATCTACGTAAATGAGCTTCCTTTTCCTCCAATAAAGCCTGAAGTTCGGACAATTTAACATTAAGCTGCCTGATGTCCTTTTTAAGACGGTTGACGGCAATCTTTTCAGAACAGATCTTTAGAATAGCAGGGATGCGTAGATCTGCTAAGGAAAAGTTCTACGGAATCTGAATGTCACGGTGACAATAAAATGACTAAGAAAATCAAATGCCATCAATGGTGTGTAGTGAAAGTGACCACAAAGGCCTACATTAGTTTCCCTACTTACAAGGGCAGAGGCATATAAAGTAAAATAAACCAGGTTTCCAAAACATAAACACACACTTTTTTCTAAATTTAACAATGTATCTTGCGATTTATGACCATAATCTATAAGCTGTAAATCTTCACGTCAATGTAGCTTTCACGGAAAAATTGAACTGTATTTGTTAAACTTACTGCAGAAACTGTTAATTTCTGGTAAATAATGAAAGAAACATAATATCATGGGCACCCTAATATCATATACCACATTAAAGAACTAGAAAGTAACATTAACTAGATATAATTGGTTAGATCAGAAGTGCAAAGAATATCCCCCTCATACTGCAAATTGACGCTCTGATAAGGAATATATCCGACAGTATTCGCTGTTCCGTAAGATGGCCTGCTGTGCTCAAATTCAGCCTGTCACCCAGTGGAAAACAATCCAGTTGAAAAGTTGCTTGCTTTTTACTTCTGGCAATTGTCTTTATTAAGAAGGAAATTGAACAGCCATGGAGATTTAAATGACTGACCAAAAAAGCTATAGCTCTATTTTTGGTCAACCCTCCCAACAGACTGGAATGTATTAAGCTCCCCTTAATGAAAAAGGGGTACACCACTGGTCAATGCAAACAGCAGAGTGCAAAAGATGTATTTCTCAAGTAGAAATGAAATTTAAGAGCTAACTAGTTTAATAGAACACCACAAAGGGATAACATTAACTTCGCAAATACTGGAGAGTAGATAATATGGTTCCAATTATGACTTTGTGGTAGCATTTACTCCTCTTTTCCTTAATGCTGGTCCCTTCTGGGAGTTCCAATCCAACTTCTTAAGAAGACAAGCAGAGATTCCAGTTAAATTCATAACTAAAGACATCATTACCCCTTTATTCTAAGTACTTTGGAACACTCATAGTCACTTGCAAGAGTTTTGAGAGAAAAAACAAACAAACAAACAAACTTAGACTTGCAAGAGTTTCAAAATGGACTAACATTTTGAAACATCCCACATGGAATAATGGACCAACAATTAAGAACAAGAAAGTAGGGCTAGCAATAATGGAATAATGATAATTAAGCTCAGAACAAGCATGGACAAATATCTGAGAATTTGCTCAAGGGTATGGGTACCATTAAACATCTCGCTTAAGAAGTTCCTAACTGACAGATGCAGGGCGTTGAACCACTCCTGTGAAAAATATATGCGAAACTGTGGCTCCAAGCTGGGGTTCTTGATGTATGGGATGGCTGCATGAAATATAACTAATTATTAAACTTAAGATAAATAATCCAAGAGGGCATCAAGAACAGTATAAAGAAGAAGAAAATCCTACCAAACCATGAAGTCCAATCCTGGTCTCTTCGCAACAAGTCATTGCCATACATACCGAAAAACTCTACAACTTTGTCTTTCCTTCCTGATAGTATGGCACGTACTACATAACAACGGAGAATAGAGACCTCTAGTTTTGATAGTGTAGAAATCAATAATGTTTCAGATGAAGAAGAAAAGCACCGCTCGAAAAAGCTCAGCACCTCAATCAAATCTTCTGCTCGAAATTGGGGAATGTAGACTGAGAATATTAGTTCCAATATCTTATCTACTTGAAATCCTTTGCCTATATCAGTGCCTGATTCTCTTTCAAAAGCTTGCAAAGTACTAGTAAACCCTCTGAAGACAAGAAACTCCTTCACAAGCTCCTCAGCATACTGCATATTCTCCATCTTGTTCCAAGAGTCCTAAGAGGAGAGGTTTAGCTTCAGCCTGCAGGATCCCAACATGCAAGTCGATTATCTAGTAACAGTAACGAGCCTGTAAGCACAACATTTACCACATAACTCCTATTAGTGCAATAGTTAAAATAGAAATACAACTTTCCCAGCGAAAACCTGTTGATTACATGTAAGCATTTCACAAATAGAACGAATGAAAGGGGACAAGAGGTGCACCTGCCACCCTTAAAATCTTGGCTTGGAAAAGGTTGCTTGCATGTATTTTTAGTTTCCTTATGCCAGATGTAGTGGTGGCAATTTTGTAGAAAAAGGAAGAATGTGGGGATTAAACAGACAAACTTCCCCACCTCTTCCCTTGATTCCACTCTTCAAGATTAGTCATTAGGAATCCTCGTCTTTTCTTCTTCATTTAGGTCTCCCATTCAGTGCAATCAGTACTTGTATCAGTAACTGTTTGGCCGACTATGGGAGATGTCGATAAAAAATTGGTGCTTTTAAGGGTTTTTGAGAGATGACTCAAACATACAGTATATGCCATGAATTTCAACTACTTATGCTCATTGTTAAAAAGAACTACCCGCACTTTGTACTATTTAGAATATGGATTTTAGACCACCTAAGCCACTAAACAATGAATGTTGTAATGATCAAATTTCAAAAATTCTGACAACTTGCTCTTTCTAATGATGTCAAAACCATCCAAATTAACTGAAGTGGAAGCAACTGAGGATTTGAAAGAATTTGACCATTTTTTATATATTAATAACTAGAGTTTCTTAGGAATTCTGGCAAACTTCACCAAATGTATCAGGTCTTTGGTTTTCCTAGACAAAGGAAAAAAGAATAAGTTTGATCAAGTTTAATTAGGTGACGAATCAATCAAATAACAATCTACACTTTCAAAAAGTTCACGAGGCAGTTGGAATTTCGAATCACTATCTCATCTTCTACACGGTGATTTTAGACTTTAGAGCATCTCCGGTCCTAACCCTTTTTCTTACCCAAAGCAAAAACTCATTTTGGGTATGAGCATCTCCAACGTAGAAACACAATTTTTACCCAAATTTATTATTCTTTAAATACTTAGTGGCATATATGTAAATAAGAGGTAGGACCTTAGGAGAATTGATGGAAACAAAGCTCCGACGATGCTCAGTAGAATACCGGCGAAGTTCAACAGCTCCAGGGTTGCCTGCTGCTCCCTACTTACTTAACTTCTTCACTGTCTGAATCTAGCTACTACTTCTTCTCCTTTCTTCTGCTTGTTCAGCTCCTTCATTCCCATCGATCTACTTCTTCTCCTTTGTACTGATGCCTTCAAAAATGGGGATGGGTTTGGGTTGTCCCCAATTTGGGCAAAAAATGGGTTAAACCCAAAATGGGGAGGGATTTGGGTGGATTTTTGATGTTTTGACCCAAATTTTGGGTTTGGGTCACGATTGAAGATGTTCCAATGCTGAAAAGCCAGTTCAATTTGACGAGTTTGTCAATTCGATTTTGACTTTTCAGAGACAAATTTTCAAGCTCAATGCATGAACTACTACGTAGTCGATCTACGAAATTCAAGATACCTAACACTGGAACGAAGATTTAAGCAATTGGTATTCCAATTCAAAAACTGAAATTCATTCGAAGGAAATCGTACACCCAGTACCGAATCCAATAATACAAGCTAGTAGTAAGATACACATAAGTCGAGAGGAAATCAGTTCCTGGGAACAACCTCAGTCAATTCGTCTGCCCTCGTTCGGCTTCACTTCTTCGTCCATCTTTGTTCATCGTCTCTCGAGTTCTTTAGCAATTGGCTTCTGCAGAATCGAAGAGATTTCTCCCTTCACAAAAACGTGGCCTCCGGAGATTCGTGAAGTTGTAAAAACATACAATTCGGTTTTTGTGGCAGTGTTTTAGGAAAAAAAAAAATCGATGACGACAAATGTGAATTTGCTTTTCTGTCCTTCAATTATTAGGCTAGTCTGCACATATGAACCAAGAGCGATGGTTTGGCTGAAAAGAGCTAGTTTATTTTTTAGAATGAATAAAATAATTTAATTTTTTATTTCAATTTAATATCTTAGAGTAAGCGTACCAGATGACTTAAATTGCTCTCTATTTGAATGTTAGAGAGTCAAATTCCAAAACCAAGCCCCAAGAGATTACCTAAACCCCTCTCTAAAATAAATTCTACTACAGTGTCTCACTAAAATAAACCTATTTTGGGAGGCACTATTCTACTCATCCCTTATTTAATTGTTTCTCTCTTCCTTCCCCACATTCTCTCTCTTCCTCCGCACGTTCTCTCTTTCTCTCTCATTATTTTATTATTTTTTTTCTCTCTCCCACTTTTCCATTATTTAATTAAATAAGGAGGGTAATAGAGAAGAATTGTTGAAAATGTGGGTTGGTAAAATAAAAAATATGCATTGTTCACTACATTTTTTAGAAAAAAATTTAGGGGGTTTGTTGGGATGCTCTTAATACACTATTTCTCCAAAAACTTTTGTTAAATTTCACTATTATTTTATTGAGAATATTTTCATGTATAGCATATAGATATAAAATATATATACGTACATAAGTAAAACTTTCTTTGCTATGTTAATTTTAATCTTATTTGAATATATATATATATATATATATATATATATATATAACAACAAATTTGAGCTCGAGTCAAAGCTCATGTCAACTTGGCTTAAACTCGACTCGTTAAATTTTTCCTCGAGCTCGAGTCAAGCTTAGCCAAACTCGGCTCAAGCTCATTAAAAACTGTACTACCTCCGTCCCAAAAATATAGTCCCTTTTGGGAGTTTGTGTCACTTTCCAATGTAATATATCTTATAATTTATAATGTTTTAAGTGATTTTGAAAACTTTGTATTTTAGATTTAATTGAGATCTATCAAACAAGATCCATATTGCATATGAAATGTATTACCGATTGAAAGATATAATCGATTTTTTATCCGGTTAGAATGGAACGAGAAACTATATTTTTGGGACGGAGGGAGTAATAAACAAATTTAAAGATAGTAGTAAAACTCGGCTCGCTCAACTCGTTTGGAGCTAGCTAGTAGCTAGCATCATCATCCTCAACAAATCTCCCTCTCTCTCTCTCTCTCTCTCTCTCTCAAACAAGCCCCTAATCCAAAGTGTTGGCGGTGGGACATGGAGCAAGTCGGCGTCGCAGAGAGGGACATATATCTCAGGTACGAACAGTATTACAAATCCATTTCAAAATGTTCAGACATTTTCTTCTTCTCTGATAAAGCCTAATGAAAACATGAAATACCGTAGCATATTCGAAGCTAGATTTGTAGTATGTCATTCAGCACAATTGTACTTGTTCTTATTTCTCTATACTATCTCAATGAATATAGTCTTCTACACAAAATTTTACACAGAGAAGCAATTTGGTTCCATCCAAAGAAAAGAATTACACTGTTTGGTCAAACCCATTTGATGAACTTGGAATATGAATTACACATACATCTATCACTTGTTAGGTAGCCTTTGGAAGCATTGTGGAGCTTCAATATAATCTGAAGAATTCGTTCTCTCGTTTGGAGACGCCCTCGGTTCTATACATCTTTGTCGTTATCTAGGTCCCCTCAAATTCTGTGTCCTCGAATTTGTCTTTACCGGTGTTCTGGTGCATTTTCGGCCATTATGCGAGAAGCTCTATCTGGGTGACATGGTGGAATAACTACATGTAGCCTTTGATGATGATGGATTACTGGTAATGGTGAATGAGCTGAACTGATTAAACTCTCTTTTCATGGCTTTGTATACATCATCCAATCCTTCTTCAATCAACTCCAAAACTGTCTGTGGCATTGGGGGTACATTGATGTCCACTGATCCTTCTAGCATCATTACCACTTCCCCCATTGAAGGTCTCGTGCAAACCTCGTCTTGAATGCACCAAAACGCAACCCTCAGAGCTCTCACGAGCTCTTCTTCTTCTACCGTTCCTCTCATTCGTCTATCTGCAACTTTCAGTGGCGTTCCATTTTCCATCTCCTACAAATATCATAATTGAAATTAGATGGGGGGGGGGGGGGGAGTGTTTTATTTATAAAAAAAAAGGGAGACTCATATTAGTTAGGAGACTGAGAGTCGAACTAGGTCTCTTCTTGTCAGTCGAACTATGTCTACTCTTGTGGATGTTTTGATCAATGATTATAGAATCTAGTTAAATCAAAGAGCAGAAAAGTGGGTTTTTCCGGCAGTTGTGCTAGGACTTCCTATTATCCCACCCCGGCGGGTTGTGCCTGGGAGTACGCACTTTTTCCTTTCTTTCTTTTCATTTTGTCCTTCCTGGGGTATGCCCGTTGTATATTCGCTTAACCTCTTTTAATTTCAAGCTGATTTACCCAAAAAAAGAAAAGGGGGTTTACTTTACAGATGAAAGACATGTAAATGTGATATTGACAAACTATATTAGCAATTAGGATTTCCCAAATTTCATGACTTAAAAAGTGCATAAGAACGAAGGATACCTTAAACGCCCAACCGGGATAGAAGAAGTTCTCTGCATCACAAGTCATGTCTAGGTTTCTTCGGCCACCAACAATCTCTAGAAGAAGCATTCCATAGCTGTAAACATCAGCCTTCACAGTTATGGGACGGTTACTGACCCATTCCGGGGCCAAGTAACCTCTGGTTCCTCTTACCATGGTGACCACATGTGAGTGCTCTCTTGCCATCAACTTTGCTAGCCCAAAGTCTGATACTTTAGGGCAGAAATTCTCATCTAGAAGAATGTTTTCCGGCTTAATGTCACAGTGTATTATCCTGTCCCGGCATTGCTCATGAAAATATGCGATCCCTTGTGCAGTGCCAATGGCTATGTGAAAGCGAGTCGACCAATCTAGTAGCCTTTCCAAGCTGTTATGTGACGGGAATATCCATTTGTCCAAGGATCCATTTACCATGAACTCATATACGAGAAGCCTGCAAAAGATTTATTTCAATATAAATTTCAGAACAAGATACTGGGTTCTAAGGTTTTGTGTTTACTACTAAGAATTACAATACTACGTTTTGATTTACTATATTCAATTTGAGTAAATTCTGGTCCATAGAATTAGTTTTCTTTAGAGAAAAAGTGAATACCGGTGTGACCCCTCAGAACAGTACCCACAGAGACGAACTAAGTTCATATGATGCATAGATCCAATAGTATTCACTTCAGTTATAAATTCCTTCTCTCCGTGAGGTAAAACCCTTTCAAGTTTCTTTACCGCAATGAAAGTACCATCCCCTAGGCTTCCCTTGTATACACTTCCAAACCCACCTATAAAAAACAACATTTTAATCCAAATAAACAACAACTACTAAAATAAATAAAAATCCACTCATTGAAGCAATTCCTCTTCTTACAAACAGATCAATATGTATGCGCTGACCTGTTCCAAGCAAGTGTGAAAAATTGTTAGTCCTGGATTGTAGCTCCCAGAAGCCGAAATTTACAGGAGCGCCTGAAACAAGCAAGGAGTTTTGGAGTGCTCTTTTTAAGGATCTCCTTCTATGAACAGTTATGTACAGTAAGCAACAGAGGAGTCCAATCAGAACTGTCATGGTTAAAACAATAGGAAGAACCACAACCTTGTTGTCATGGGCCTTAGAGCTACTATTGTTTGAATCACCAAACCCTCTCGTATTGCTTTTTGGGTTCAATGAGCCATTAGACTCAACCTTCACAAACAGGGTTGAGCCAGTGTCCTCGAATCCCCCAAACTCCAAACTTCTCAGAACCCAGCAGTAGGCCTTTTCCTCACTAAGTCCATAAACTGAAGCAACACACTCACAATCTGACAAACAAGCATCGCCGCACTTTGAACTTGTTTCCATATCGCTATAGTTTGCTATCACTGATGAGTCAGAATAGTAGTAATTTGTTTGTTGGACAGCTACTATTTTGAACTGAGACGTTAAATTCTCGTGTTGAGACCCACATTTTCCTGTCAGTGATGAATTTCCATAGCATTGGGTTTGAGTTCCTGATTTCAAAGAACCCGGCAAGCAAGTGCAGGATGAGTTTGTCATGTTGTTCTCCAAATTACATATCCCGTTTCCACACATGCCTGCAATGTCACAAGGGTTTGACACTGCTGCCCATTCAGGGACCCACTGGCGTGAGCCATTAAGGTCGTCATCCCATCGGTAGAGACGCAAGTTTCCATTTGTCTCTAAAGTTATCCTGCGGAGAACTGATGGGCTGATGGATTGGTTTGTAGCCGAAGATAGTCCCCCATTATCGGCGTCGTTCTTGTATACATAAACAGCCCCATCTGAAGATGCGCCATAAACGACTCCAAAGCTACCTGAAGTTAACCAAAATACCCGCTGAAACAATCAAGACAGAACTATCATGCTAATACAAGAGAATATTTGCTTTTAGACCGGACAACTTGGATGGGATCATCATTTGTTTTTGAAATCAGAGTGGCCCCTATTTCACTCCAATTTCTCTCTCTCTATCTCTCTCCAATCATTACCCCTATTTTCAAAATTAAACTAAACTAAAACTACTAAACGAACAAGGCCAATATACTCTCACTTGGGCTACAACAAAAAGAACAAATAAGTTGATTTATATGTCAAAAGTTTTAATACCTGCATCGTCTAGAATGGCAACAACCTCGCCGGTAACATTAGATATTTCAGGCCCTGACCAGTAGGAGTAGTTGTTGTAAGAATCCGGTGAGGAATCATAAGACTCTGGCAAGTTGTAGCTCAGAGCAAGACTTAGCGAAGTGGGTTGTTGCAGCATATTCAGCATGTAGTAACCTCCGTGGGAAGAAGAATTTGAGGATTTCAGCTCAAGCGACACGGTTAAGGGTTGGCCGGGTAGGAGTGTGTCTGATGGGTGGGAAAACTTTGCCACGCGACGTGTTGGTTGGCGGAGTAGAGGATGAAGTTGCCGGTTTCTGACATGATGGCAGCTTCGACACCTTCAGCAGAGGTGTTTGATGTCCATACAGTTGTGTCGCCATCGAGGAGGAGGAGATTGCCGGTGGTGTCGAAGTCCAAGGTTGCAGATTTGCCGACGGGAGAGTTTCTAATTACATGATTGAGAGAAAATGAAATGGTTGGCTTTAAGTCAGATTTACCTGCAAAAGCTTTCATAAACTCTAGAGATGGAGAAATGGCTTGTGATTCTTCCTAATTGAAGAACCAGAAACCATGGAATATATATTTTGTCTCTTTGTATCAATATCAGTGGTTACAAACATTATAAAATCATTAGACTAGTCAGACAACTTTGTAAGAAAATCACATCCATTCTTGTTAGAAAATATGGTGGAAATCACCGGTGTTATTTTATTGTCAGTATCTTGTAAATAATTATATGGTTGAAGTTTAACTTCAGATGAAATGACACCTGATCATAGGGTATTTATCAGCAAATAGGTACTGTATCCTTTCATCTCCTTTTCAATGCCGTGCTTATTTGATCCATGTTTTAGTATGTTTTCTATTTAGCGAAACCTTTTACACTCATGAACGCTTGTATTCTGTGCTTAGTTGGCAACCGCTCCACTTTTAGCCTTTTGTGATAATTTCTAACGTTAGAAAGGCCAAAATTTGCACAAGAAAACAAACACGCACCCAATCAAAAAAGAAAGTGATAAGTGCTTAAATGCGCTCATTTAATCCCATAACTTCTACTTGTTTATCTGTTAATATCTTTACTTGGAGAATAGCGATGCGTTTCTCATATATGTGGGTTGCTTAGACCTCTAGCTAATTGTTCTTTGATTTACATTTTTGGTACGGTAAAATAACTGTCAAAAAGCAGAAGAAAGAGAACTGGTGCTAACCAGACCTTGACAAAACAATATCAGAGCTCATGAGATGGCCAAACTTGTGCTAACCACATGATAGACTTTCTAAATTGGTTTCACTGTTCAGTTTATAAGCTGGCATGCAAGACTGGTATTGAAATCATATTAAAAAAATACATTTTATATTTCATATATCAGAATTCCGAGTTCCAGTTCATTTAACTCACCTGTTAGCTGACCAAACAACTGTTCGATCGCCAGGGAGTTCCGCAAACCAAATTGCCAGTAGATATTGACCAGGGGAGTCTCCTGCTGGAGTGAACCCAAATGCAAAGGTACCATTGTCAGAAACCCATGCTTTGTTCTGATCCTTGGCCAACAATCTCGAACCCAGACCAATCTGGCTCGACACGCACCGCCCGAGCTCAGGTACAAGCAAGAAGACCAAAACCCAAGTGAGAGAAGCAACAGCAGCCATGGTGAGCTAGGTCTAGCAGTCTAGCTCAAAGTTGCAAGAATGGATGTGTAGTAATTTAAGGCATTACTCTTATAAGAGTGAAAAGAGTTAATGTGTTTGGAAGACAAATGGGAGATCATAACAGGTGTCCAGTTGGTGGGTGAGCTAATTCGTTGAATTTCTTTTTGAGATGCAGTGGTCGGCTATTACTAGCAATTATTGGATTTGGATATTGTGGTCAGATGTTTGAATTTGAATGGCCGTTTTTAGGTACCGAAAGGCCATAGGCCTGTTGAACCCCTCTGCCTGAGAATTTTTCTGGTTTTCACACTTAATAAAATAAAAGGGATCGAGGATTTGGATTACACATTTAATTGTACTTGTTCAAGTCTAATTGTACTCTGAGAATGGTATGTAACTGAAAAAAGTACCTACCCAGAAGATCAAGAACTGTAAAAATATTGTACAAAGTTTTATGAATTCGGAAAAACACTGACTCATGAAGTCATGTAATGTTTGTAGCATGAGTTATTTCAGTTTTTTAAGTGGAGTGGTAGCCCAGTATTAGGCACCATGTACTGTCATGTATTTTACTAAGGTTAAAACCTCACTATCTACAACTAATAGTACTGACTTTCGTCAAGATATTTCAGTTTCTTAGCATTCGATTAACCCCATTTTTGGGATCTCAAAAATAGGTTAGTCCTAATTTGGTTAACAAATTTCTAAAAGAAAGAGAGCCTCTTGAGATTATTGAGCTCGCGTCAAATTCGATATGTTGATGAACACTGAATATCACAAAAAACAGTGCCATTAAAGCTCGTTTGAGAATTAATTGTAGGGTAAATTTCACTAACCTCCCCTGAGGTTTCTAACACAAACAGAGACCTAGATCAAAAAAAAAAAAAAGACCTCCCTCAAGATTTCTGAAATGCCACAAACTTCCCTTGTTTTTGAAACAATTATCAAGATTCCCCCAATCTGTAAACTCATCCTAAACGGTGTCAGTCTTAAAGAGAAAAAGACACGAATGCCCTCTGTGGTTTGCATCTCTTCCTACTACTACATTTTCCTTCTCTCTTTATTATTATTCCTCCCTTAGCTCTCTGTCATTACTTCCACTATAACCGCCATATTCTCCATCACCACCCCACTTAACCAAATGCCTCAAACCTAGTGCAACCAATTTATGCAGACACCATAGCAAGTTAAATCCCCCTTCTACCTTAGTTCCATCCCCCAATTCCCAGTTTCACCTAGGGGTGGTTTGGTTCAATAATTTTTTTGTATTATTTTTATTTTTATCCAAATTAATTTACTCCTTTGTTAGTTTTGCACTAAACATTCAGTTGTTTCAACGAAATGACTCTAAAACTTTAAATTTATTGAATAAATACAAAACTAATCCAAAAAAAAAAATTTGGATTAGTTTTATCTTTATTCATTTTTTTTTTAATTTTTTGGATTAGTTTTATCTTTATTCAATTTTTTTTCCACATTTGATTCATATAATTGGATCTTATCAGATTCTTCATGCCGAGATGAACCAATCATCCTCAAAACATTAACGAGAAAACTAACAAAAGAGCAAAAACTTGATTAAAGACAAAAAATACATAGCTAAACAAAATCGGAATCCGTTAATAAATTTCTTATGATTAATCAAAAAAAATTATAACAAGGTGTCCGACTTACACGCATCTCGACTAATCTTCGAGACCGTAAACCCACTGTCTACTGGTAGAGATCTCACTTGAAGGTGGTGCAAATACTCCGTATGAACTGGCCCCAAATGAATTGATAATACCAGAAAGGTTTTAAACCTTAGACCTTAGGAGCCAGCAAACCCTTAAGCCCCTGCCATTGACCACTAGGCCAACCCCTTGGAGTTTAAATCCAGCAATTTGATCAATACATTAATTTTACTTGTGCAAATATTTGTGAGTAAAAAAAATACGATTTTGTTAGGTTTTCTTCTAAAACAATCTCTTTTTAGAAACTTTCATTGCATCGTAATTTGCATTTTTTTTTTTGTATTTAGTGAATTGTTCTAAAATCCCGTGAGTTTCTTTTCACTTTTTGGGTATACCTAATGTAGCTCTATCTAAAAGCTAAACAAAATCTCAAGATTCTAAACAACACGAAAATGAAAAAGGATACTAAGTAAATTTAAGTATGTCTAGACTAAATGTACGGAGTACTTTAAAAAAGTAAAAAGGGACAGTCATTTTTTTTATTAAAAAAGTTGATTATTTTTTAAAAACTTTGCATAAAATTAAAAACTCATTTAATAAATTAAACTGGTGCAAAAGATTTCGAAAAATTATACATTAAAAAACATTACATTGATACTCCTTGGTCATAGCATTGGCTGCTTGGTCATTGGTTGAAGGGTAATTCGGTAGGGATTGTAAATGTGATGACTTCATGATTTTCTGGTGAAAAAGTAATGGAGACTTAACAAATGGGGAATCTTGATAATTGTTTCAAAAGCAAGGGAGGTTTGTGGCATTTCAGAAACCTCGAGGGAGGTCTCTGCTTGTGTCAAAAACCTCAGGGGAGGTCAGCAAATTTTACCCTTAATTGTAAAGATAACTATAGATAAGAAAGTAAAATTTGAACACATTTTTTGAACTTGTCAATTATTAACAAGCTTGATATGATGGTAGATAACTTGGAAGTAAATGGGGCTCGCCAAAGAAAAGACAAGGTAGAGCTTAAAGTCAAACAAATCGGACCAAGGGGGTGATCCGCTAAAAAAAAAACTGGTTTTGTTTTAACTCAAAAAACCATTCTATTCCACTAACAAAAAATTCCCCAAAAATATTGGTTTTGTTTTAACTCTAAAACCACTCTATTCCACTAAACCTGTGTTTTTGGTTTATTCATTTTGTCTTTATTCAAAACAAAATCGCAAATGTTAGTTTTGCATCAAATTTTTGTGGTTTATTGGTTCCTCTCGACGAGACGAATCTAAAGAGTATAAAATTATAGTCAAAACTATTTTTTTTTTTGAATAAAGCCAAAAATACGTGGTTTATTGGTTTAATTTTGGCTTTATTCAAAAAATAATTAATTTTCACTATAATTTCACACTTGTTAGATTCGTCTTGTAGAGAGAAACCAATAAACCACAAAAAATTGACGCAAAACTAATAAATGCAAATTTTTTTTTTTGAATAAAGACAAAATGAATAAACCAAAAAAACAATTTCTGGTTTTTTTGCAAAAAAAAAACCAACATTTTAGTGGAACAAGTTGTAGATTTAAACTACAACTAAATGCCTAAAAAACTAAAAACCCAAAAAACCCTTTAGTGGAACACCCCCAAGCAAATCAACAATGCTACTTACCCCCACAGGCCACAAGTGTGAGACACCATCTGTGCAAAAGTCCCACGTCGGTGAGGTTGGAAAAGGCAAATGATATATAATGATATTGTATGATTTGAGATTATTTTTTTTAGTTACGTGATTAGGCTAAAAGCTAGCAGGTCAGTATGGACAAGCCATTTATGAGGTATCGAGTACCGCGCGTCCTGATCCAAGTGGTAGGTAGGATGCATTCTGTTATCACGAACACTGGGGTAGATTGCTGGGCCAATGCACCATAAGGTGGGGAGATTGTGAGCCCAATCTGAGCAAAAGTCCCACATCGGTGAGATTGAGAAAAAACAAAGGGAAATGTAATATAATAAAAGTGTTCTAAAAGAACATTTGGAAGGCCGAGTATTCGGCGCCTAGGCGCTTAAAGACTAGGCGCCGAGAACTCAGCCCTGGAAGCCAGAAAGTGCTCGGCTGTCCTGGGAGCGCCTAGTGAGTTTTAGAACCTTGTATGATAACAAATCGCCACTACGAGTTAGCAAGTTAGTTGAGGTGGGTTGATTGAGAAAAAGCATTTTGATTGAGAAAAAGCAAATGTTGTATACTAACAATTGCCATCACGAGTTAGCAAGTCAACCGGATGCGCTCTACTACAACGGACACTAGGGGAGGTTACTGAGTCAATGCAACGAGGTCGTTGAATCATAAGATGGCGGGATCGTGACACCCTATCTGAGCAAAAGTCCCATATTGGTGAGATTGGGAAAACAACAAATGGTATTTAATGAATCGCCACGAGCTATCATATAATTTGAGGTTAACATTTTGAGCCACATAGTTAGGCTAAGAGTTAGGAGGTCAGCCGGGATGGATCGTTACAACAAGATTACGCATATACTCCAAACATTCGCATAAAATGGAAGATTTTGGAAACAAACACATCATGGCATCTAGCGATTAGTGTAATAATCCGAAAATTTTAATAAAATTTAGGATTATTTAATTTCGTTTTAATTACTTTAATTTTGTTATTAAATTTCTAATTGCACGTAGGACCCTTTATTTGCAATTACTTCGGTTTACACCCTAATACTTCTTATTTACTACAAATTCGACCCTAAGGCACGTTTACTTTTTAATCACGAGCATTGCATTTTTATAAAATCATTTCATACATAATTATACACTCTTATACACATACACAAGCAATATTTGTACACATACACAC
>JAXBDA010000810.1:0-70164 GCA_036023075.1 Gaultheria prostrata | reverse complement strand
CATTTCTTTTGACTCGGATTTGTAATAACAGTTAAACTAAAGTACTTATTTCATGGGTATGGGTATCCGGTCGATTTACGATGTAACTATATTGACCTTGGAAGATTTGTCAAACGTTGACCGTGGACTTTTGACATACCACGTGGATTTATGTATTTAAATTATGTTGAAGAAATTTGGGGCGTTACAACTTTGTATCAGAGCAATAGGTTCGAAAACTTAGGAACCGTGGGGAGACTCTAAGTCTCGGGGTTAAAACCACTACACACAACTTGAGAGCACACTTTTAAAACACACCACCTCATAATATAGGGTTTCAAAATTTTAACAATCCGAGATGTTCATTTTGAAGTTTTAAACACAACTTGAGAGCACACTCTTAAAACACACCGCCTCATAATATAGGGTTTCAAAATTTTAACAATCCGAGATGTTCATTTTGAAGTTTTAAACGTTTCATGTAAAAAATTATTCAATAAATGCTTTTAACATTCCATTTTCCTGAAAGAAAATATACAATTTTAAAATTACTATCAATGTGTGATCAATTTGATTTTCGGCAAAGACAATGTTCGTGCCAATACTCATAGGCCAAGTTTTCCACTTGATAAAATCTTGATTTGATAAAATTAACCCTTGATTTGATTTTATCAAGTGAGAAAGAAAGTTGATAAATTCTCAAATTTTTTAAAATTTGAGAAATTTGAGATTTTATCAACTTTCTTTCTCACTTGATAAATTTTTTTTGAGATTTTATCAACTTTCTTTCTCACTTGATAAAATCTAAGGTTGATTTTATCAAAATCTAGTGAAATCAAGTGAGAAACTGAGCCATAAAATATTTAGTTTACCCTAATTGGTGGTGAATTTGGCGGGATGTGTAACTATAATTACCCTTGGCAAGAGTCCAATTCTACTTTGTTATCCACTCCCCCCCCAACTGTCACTCCAAACTACACTCCCAAGCCGAAGAGGGGCGGAAGGGGAGCTAATACTGCACTAACCGCCCACCAGATAATGGCGAACTTGTTAACAACCTCTTCACATTCGCCCCTGAAATTGCCCTACTTTTCTTCTCCTTCTTCCTCCGCAACCTCCGCATTATTTCCGACCTCTCGAAATGCGGCGGCGGCGGCGGTGTTTGCGTCGTTGGCGGTGTCGCCGCCGAGTAGTACTACCAGGAAGAGGAGACAGAAGAAGAAGAAACCCGGCAAGGACGGCGACAGCGATTCGGCCTCGGTGATGATGGCGGGCGTGTCGAGCGCCGAGAAAGGGTTGAGACTGGTTTTCATGGAAGAGCTGATGGAGCGCGCTCGGAGCCGTGACGTTGACGGGGTTTCCCAAATCATTTACGATATGACCGCCGCTGGACTTAACCCCGGCCCTCGATCCTTCCACGGTTTGATCGTATCCAATGTCCTCGCCGGCGACCATGAAGGGGCTGTGAGTTAGTTTCCCATTTCCCCTTCTAAGTTCCTTTTTGTTGTTTTGTTTATTTATTACAAGCAGAGTACCAATATGTATGAATTACATCAAAACGGCACAAGCCCACAATTATTGCAAGCCCAACTGATGGGACATTAAGGAAACAAATATTTAACAGATAACTCTCATTCCATGGAAGAAATAATCAATCATTGGCAAGGATTGACCTGACCTCTCTGTGGAAGTATACGAGGGTGGCCAACTAAGCTATCCCCGGTCGGTTTCACCTTTTGAAGTTATATAGATATATATAGGTGCTTATGCCACATCCATCTGCCAACTGAATAGGTTTTTGCTTCGTAATTTTAAGGGCAATGTTATGGTGATCATATTTGGTGACCATGTTTAGGATAAGATGTGAGTTGTCATTTTTGCATTAGTAAGAGACAGACTTGACAAATGGAGCCGGTTCCACCAATGCACTCATGACAACTCATGTGGTAGCCAAAATATGGTCGCCAAATGTGTTCACCGTGATATTATGTAATTTCAATTCTTTTGGGAACACTTGAGCTGGAGATGGATTGACACCCTTTTAATTGCAACTAGTTGAAGCCTAAAAGAAAATTTTATTGAATTTATATGTTTAAAAGCTAGGTATGGCCATATGGAGCTTTCAATTTGCAAAAGTAAACATAAAAACCAAGATATGACCATTGTGGATTCATTTAAATGATATCGCTTTCACACAGTCAGCAGTTTAGTTATCAATTTCAAATATTTTTGTGCTGAAATGTATAACCTATTTTGGTATTTACTCTTTTACACATTGCTACCTAAATGCAGATGCATGCATTGAGGAGGGAGTTGAGTGAAGGCCTTCGTCCCCTCCATGAAACATTTGTTGCATTGATTCGGTTGTTTGGTGCTAAAGGCCATGCTGTTAGAGGCATGGAAATTCTTGCAGCAATGGAAAAGCTGCACTTCGACATCCGCCAAGCTTGGTTGGTGCTTGTTGGTATGGTGTTCCAAGAACCCCATACTCTTAACCATTTAAAATGTTGATAATTTATGTCTCTCTTGCACTTTTAGCATATACCGTAACTGGATCTCTCTTAATGTACCCAGAGGAACTTATTAGAAGCAATCATCTGCAAGATGCCAATGAAGTGTTTCTGAAGGGTGCTGAGGGTGAACTGAGAGGTACTGATGAACTTTATGATCTTCTAATTGTGGAGGACTGTAAAGTCGGGGATCACGAGAATGCTTTGTCCGTAGCTTTTGAAATGGAGGCAGCTGGGCGGATGGCGACAACATTTCACTTTAATTGTCTTCTAAGTGTCCAGGTAATTCAGTTGCAGTTCCTTTTTATTTCTCAGATTTCTTTTTCTGAGGTTCGCCTTGCACTAGTTGTTTATGTGCCGAAAAAGTCATTTTTTTGTCCTTCGTTGTCAGGTTTATGTAATTGAGTTCGTTGACTCAGTTTCAAGTTGCTGCTTCTACTAGCAAATCTTATTGGTGGGAGACATTGTGGGTTTAACTAATTTAATCAAGTATTTAACCTTATTTGCAACGACTATACTGGCTGCTATAACACAAAATGGTGAACTTCTGGCACGATACATCAGATGAAACTGAGGCATGCTGCCAAACCATATAACAGGCTAGAGATTCTAGAGGAGGCGATTTCGTTATTCAGCACCGTAGGAAATTTAACAAAACGCTGTTGGATGCGAATAGATATATGAAAGGGGTGGGAGGTTGGGTCTCTAAGGAAAAGTAAGGATTTTTTATGGGTTGAGCTTTCGAATGAGATTCACTAAGGTCATTTCTTTTTTGGAGGTTTTTCTGGACTTGCCAGATATATTAAATATGACAATGTTTTGATGTTGGATTATTGAGGATCCGAATTGAAAGTGGTTTTGGGAAACAGTGTTTATTTGGCCTATTTAGGATTCGGAGTTCGCGTAGTTGATGAGTGAATTGAGCTTCTTTATAGATTTATGAGGATATTGATGATGCAATACGTTGGAGCCTGGCTGTGTGAAAATTGTAAGAGTTATTTATGTTCTTATCCCCTAAACTATACACAATTTGTCCATTTCGTTCCTAAACTATGTTAACCCTAATTTCATCCCCTCAACTATCGAACTCCATGCAATTTTATCCCTTATAAGAGGTGTGAAAGGACTCACTTGCATGGAATCCGATAGTTGAGGGGATAAAATTAGGCTTTATATACTTTAGGGACGAAGTAGACAAACTATGTATTAGTTTAGGGGATAAAAACATGAAAAACTCTTTAATGAAATCCTTGTCTCCCCTTCTCATTTGTGAGAAACGGTGTTCTTTTCCTTGGAAGAATACTTGGAAGTTAGCCAGCAACACCTGAATGTAGTGTGCTTGAAACAATGCAACCGAATATGATCATTGATTAAGGAATTCATGTAACATCACTTTGCTAGTACATTAGCACTATTTAATATTATTTCATACCTTAATATAAATTTTTCTAGCATCAGTTGAGATTTTTAAACTTCTGGTGATGGCTGACTAATTTGATTTTTTTTGTTGTGGCCTACTTATAGTGGACCCGAGCTTTATTGTGCGGAGATTGATGTTTGTGAATTTTGGAACAATCATTTGATTTGCACCCAGTTGGTTTAAGTATAACTTTTTACGCGTAACAAGAAACTGATTTCTTTTCTTGGTTTTGTAGGCTACTTGTGGAATACCTGAAATTGCTTTTTCCACTTATGAGAATATGGAATATGGAGAAGGTTACAAATTTCCCTTGTCTTTATGGACACTCTTTTTTGGATTTCTGCTTGTAATGTTGCCGCACTTTTAATCTATGTACAATGATTGAAGTAAGGAAGATCGGGTGAAAACAGGTATTTTATAGGGATGGAAGCCCATATAGAAATTGGTTTAAGGTCCTTGGTCAGTTGGTGCTCGTCGAAGGTTATTTTCTTTATTTGAAGTGCATATCAGGAGAAGATCCTTTGGTTTGATAATTATATTAATGAGGCAACGAACCTTTGCTTGCTTGATGAGGAACTAGTTTTGCACTCACCTATCCATTATGGTACAACTAGCAAGCTTTGGGGGCTGGTTTTATTTTTTTGGGATTGATTTGGTTCTTTGCATGTTGTAAGTTTGAAACTTTAGGACATGTGCCTATAATGTCAAAGACTAAGTCGGTACCCAATCTACCCCTCAGAGACCCCATTAATGAGGACTAAATGGCGCAAGCACTATTTTTGTTTGAGTGTTGGAAAACTAAGGCGGAAAGTATGGTGCTTAGCTCATCAGTGGTTGATATGGTTTTTGTGGAGGGAGGGAAACATGAGATGTTTCGAGGAACGAGCAACTGTGGTATCTTGTATCAATCATCATGATCCCAACGGGGTTTAATCACCCTAGCAACATGCACAATTGTCTGTTACCACCCTTATCCATTGATATGAAACCCATAATAACCATTAGCCCAACAAAGCTTTATTGAAAATTCCAACCTTATTGACCCAGACCTCCTCCCGAATCACGATTTGAGCGTAATGAGCATCATGAGTTTGCCAAGTAGAAAACAAATTTGAGCTGTGAATTTTGGTGGAGAAATCAGCCAACTGCAGCAAGGGTGGAACGAATAGTAGGTCAATAGCTCCTAACTGAAGATGTTGGCAAACAAAGTGACAATCAATCTCGATATCATCCTTGCAATGAGGCATGAAAGATGTAATAGAAATAAGGGAAACGCCCCATATAAGCCACAAGTCATCAGAGCCAAACTATTTCCGAAGTAGCAGAGGCCATAGCCTGGCATTCAACTGGAGATAGCTTGATATACATTGTTGGGCCCATTTCCTAGCAGCTTAAGCTTTCGTGAGAGTTGGTAACTTAACATGGTATTAGAGCTAGGTTTTCGGAGGCTTTTCCCCCTGCGTATGCCATAGTTGTACTTTGTTTCGTTGTGATCCGTATGTTCTAGATCCTTTGTTGACCTTTCCACGTGGAGTCCGGGGTCGCACGTGCAGGGGAGTGTTGGGATTTGTCCCACATCGGTTAATTATCACTTCGAAAACTAGTACATGAGCTTGGATGGTCTCTCCACTCATTGCCAATTGGTTTTGAGTTTGATGCTTTAACATGGTATCAGAGCTCTAGATGCAAGAGGCCTTGGGTTCAAATCTCTCTGTTTGCATTTGGTCTCCATTTCCATTCTGTTTCTTTCGTTCGTATTCTGTTATGCTCTCTCTCCCTGAAAATTTGCATCTCCACGTTCAAAACGGAGTTGCACGTGAGGTAGGGTGTTAGATAGCTCGATATACTTTGTTGAGTCCATTTCTTAACAGCTTAAGCTTTTGGGAGAGTTGGTAACTTAACGTCAACTTCAACAGTAGAGCGAGCAATGACAGATTGTTTTTTACTTTTTCAGAATATAAGAGGAAGACCTAGGAAAAACTCAAAAACTAGAGGTAGACTTCGTTTCAGAAATATCACCCGCCCAATCAGTATCAACATTAGCCCTAAGAGTCAAGCTCGAAGTGGAAATAGTAGTGAACAATGATATGCAGTGGCACGAACACAATCCTGGACATAGTAGGAAATATCTGGACAAGTTAGTATGATAAACTAATTAGCCAACAAGCTCTCAAAACCTCTTAGGATTAGCAAGAGTAAGACCGTCGAAATAGAAATCTCATTGTTCAACTATACCAGTGTATCAACAACCTTGTCATCATTAAGATTAGCATAATCGATAATTTCATTTGCATACTTGGCTTCTGTTGGAAGATATCCTTAGGTGAAGAAACATCTTCAATACCAAGAAAGTAACCAAGATGATCCAAATCCTTGATTTCAATTTTGCGAAATAGTTGAAGTTTTAACGTCATTAATGGCAATAAACTTGAACTTACAATTGTTTGTATCATCCATATAATAGTAGAATAACTAATCCAGTAAGAACATAATCTTGTGTATTGGGCTGGAAATGAATTGGTGGAGCAATGGGCTAAAAACGATGATACTAAACATGAGGAGATTGTCTAAAGATAGCACTACGAAGACGAAAAACGAGACCAGAAGCTGAGAAAAACCTGGGAGGATGCATATATACTTCTTCAAAAGCAAACCTGATTGAGGAATGCTTTCTTAACATCCTATTGAAAGAGAGATTGCTGATGCACGACGAGCACAAAAATCAAAGTGCGAACAGATGTCATCTTGGCAACATGAGAGAATGTCTCCTCATGATCAATTCCATATTCTTGAGAAAAACCCTTACCAAGAAGAATGAAGTTTCACTTTGTAGACCCGTTTGCAGCCTATAAGATTTTTATTTGGCAACAGAACCAAGTCCTATGTGTGAGTTCTCGCAAGAGAAGTTGACTTGTCATTCATGGCATTAAACCGTTAGATCTACATAAGCTTTTTTAAACAACCTGGGTTCTATGTAAGGGTGCATAGGAGATAGAAAAGAACGATCGGAAAAGATGAGAAACAAATATTAGTAAACCAAGTCGTACTAGTAGACAACGATCACGAGTAGGATACCCTCGGTCAAACAGATCAGAATCCAAAGAAGCAGGCTGAGAGTAGAGCTATGAGGCTGGGACGGAGAAGCTTCACGATGCCGAAAGTAAACTAAATGATACGGTGGAAGGAGAGTAGACCTAGAGAGAGTATAGGGAACTGGAAAACTATTAGACACCTTGGGTGCGGAGGTGTACTAAAAAACCATTCCGTATCAGCCCATATGTGACATTTAAAACCTTTTTTAGGTACTTGGTCAGTTGGTGTGTACTCTTTAGAAGGCACATCAGAAGGAAATGGATCAATAGGAATTATGTCCTCTAGTGAAAAAAAAGACGGTCAAGAAAGGTAACATGACTAGATGCATGCAACTTTTTAGTGACTGGATTGTAGAACCTATATCCCTTTAATGCGTAATGCCATACCCCCAACGAACACAGAGAGCGGAGCATGCCCTAGGCTTAGTACTCTCCCGGCTAGGAAGCATGACAAAGCATGTTGACCCAAAAACTCGTATTAAGAGTAATTGGAACTTGGCCTTACAACTTTTTATAGGGTGAGATCTGTTAGGAGTTACCAGGAAAGGAGAGGAGAGGGCAAACGATTAACGATATAAACAGCCTTAAGATTAGTCTCACCCAAATAACTATGGGAACAAATTATAAAATTAGAAGTGATGTAGTGGTATCAAGAATGCGCCTATGTATTGTTTTGGCTTTACCATTATATGCTGCAAGCATCTAAGAAATATGTCAACTCATTCAAAAAAAATTGTCCACCCAAATCAGAACGAAGGATTTTGATGGTACTAAAAATCTGTGTTTGACCATGGAGGAAGGTTTGAAATATCAAATATCGGTCTCCATAACACTGGTAGTCACGGTGACGTGGTTCGGGACGTAACAGTTGTAGCAGTTGTAGCGTAATTATTGTAACGATTCGCCCCAGCTGACCTGCTAACTCTTAGCCTTACCACGTGGCTCACAAGGTTAACCTCAAGTTATACAGTAGTTGGTCGGAATCACTTTTATACCATTTAATCTTTTACAAACTCCCCGATGTGGGATCTCACAATCTCCCCACCTTGGCTGCAACGTTCCCATTGCACCACATGGTACATCACTTCCACCCACCAAGCGATGTGAGACAAGACCCACATAAGCATGACAAGCTCCTCTCTCAGGTGGGACCCACCCAAGCACGACAAGCACCTCAAGCTTTTCCCTTGCCGGGCCCACCGAGCACGTCTCCATGTGGGACCCACCTCACACTTCCAGTTGGTGTCGGCTCTGATACCACCTGTAACGACTCGCCCCAGCTGACCTGCTAACTCTTAGCCTAACCACGTGGCTCAAAAGGTTAACCTCAAGTTAGTTGGTCGGAATCACTTGTATACCATTTAATCCTTTACAAACTCCCCGATGTGGGATCTCACAACTATAGGGTAAGCTGAGACATTTTTTTTTCTTCTCTAAATTCACAGAACATTAGAAAAATAATTGAAAAGGACGTATTGCTAATATGCTAAGTTATGAAGCTTTTCCTTTTGTAATTGCAAGGACATTGTAATTTGATTGTAGTGCAATGGCTACAAGGAAGAATATTGAACATTCTAAACTCTTACATGCAATTTCCAACAACCCACCAACCCTACTCACTGATTCTCCTCTGTTTCTCCCTCCCTCCCTTAAAACTCTCCTTGTTTTGCAATTTCGGTTGAATTCAATATGCATTATATTCCAAAGGGGAGGCTTTTGAAGAGCCCAGGCTTTTTAATGAAGGCAATGCTCTGTTATTTGAGAAGATGGTCTGATTCCCAGTAAAAAAAATGGATTTCTTGGTAAAATATTGATCATTGCTCTTGATTTTTTTGAGACATGTTTAAAAATAACTTATTTTGGGGTATTCTGTTGGTTAAGGTCGTAACAGACCGTTACTGCCATTACATAATGGGCGATAACGTTATGTGACACTGTTACGATTGTGAATTTCAAGATAATAATTTATGAATAAATTCTCAGACTTGTCGTAATCCACCACTAAGTTCCCGGTATCTGTCACTGCTAATTGTTGGCCTCTGATATTGTAATGCCCTCCTCTCCTTAGTGTATGTGTCCCTAAATGTCACCCTTGTGGGTTGATACAGTGAACTCTTGGTCGTTTCTAATGGCATGAAGTTGTTTGTCATTGTTGTTGCATATTGGCGTTACATCTATTCGTTTGTTCTTTCAGGAAGGAGCATCTACCACTATTTAGGTTAATCCGTAGGCTCATTAGCATCTACCACTTGACTGATTACTTTAGATCTTGTTCCATTTTTATTTTTTGAGATAGTGTTACAGTTAACGAGAAGCCAACGAGGTTAGAGAGTTCAATGCTTTGCAAATTATCTGGCTTTTTTACTTTCTTGACTGTAGACTTTTGGATGGCAGACTATATGAAACCGGATGCAGAGACATATAATTGGGTGATCCAAGCATATACAAGAGCCGAGTCTTATGATAGGTGAGTTTTGTGGCGCATGTCTGACTAGAATGATGTTGTTTTATTGGTTACCATATTTTGTTGACCCAACTATTGTTTATTTGTTTGTCTATTCATTCGTTCACTTCTTTTGGGGATGGGGTTAGTTGCATAATCTGGCAGCTTTGCAGCTGCAGTTCAGGTTGACCAATTAACTGTAACTACGCTGATTACTGCTCATATTCAGCTGCAATCATAATTTCTCCATGTGGGCTTTTTGTCGAGACTTGGTAATGGTCCAAGTGTATGCAGTGTATTGCCCTGCACTCTTGTTTCCAGAATGTGTACCAATTTCAAAAAATGTGTCATGTCCAGACACGTGCTATTAACCTATACATTGTTTTGACAAATCGACTTCACATATTGATGTGAAGCAGATTCCTGTTACATTTCCTATTACAAGAGTATACAGCTTCTGCAAGGAGTTAATGGGTAGGTTGCAAATTATAGATATGGCTATTAGAGAAAGGCAATGGATTCTTAGTCTTTATGAAAATGGGGGTTCATCTGATCAATAAAAGAAAAATAAATAACTGATAAGAAAAAGAAAAGAAAATGGTGGTTCATGTCTTTAGCCTTTATAGTCTCCATCTTAGAGCAGGGAGCTCCTAAAGTGGTGCCGCTCCCACCATGGTAGCCCGCTCCTTATGAAGATGGGAGCTTTTGTATGATCTTTGTATAGTAAAACTGGGATTTATACATTTGCTTTACTAATTGGTCTTACCTTGAAAAGAAAACCATATATTGTTACACTAGCCCATTTCTTACTCTTATGGTGGACTTGGCCCATATTTTTACATCCTAAAATAATTGTAAATTTAAAGTGGATAGTCTATGCCACATTATTTTCATAATTTATGAACACGCTCCTTCCACGCTGCCAACATTGGGAGCTTCTATTTTGTTAAAGCAACCAACTCAAAACCAATTGGCAATAGGTGGAGTAACCTCTAGAATATATTAACCAAGCTTGGGTGGCTTGGATAGGCGATGTGGGATTTAACATACATTCCCCCGCTCCTGCTCCCGCTTCATGCAACTAAAGTCTCAATAGTTGTAACTAAAATCAACGTATAGTTGCTTTGGCTTTATCTCTAGCACTGGAGAAATTTTGAGGCTGCTTACTTTGGCAAGCACTCAGGATGGTCAAGAGTTCTATAAATTTTCTTGTTTTCTATCGGAACCAGTATTTGGGTCAAGGATGCCTGCTTACCTTATCTACACTCGAACCATTACCTCTTTAATGTGAACATGAGCTGCCACCATCTGTTACTCTAGTCCATTTTGTTTTCTAAGTGACTTGTGATTCAATTTACTATTTGGATATGATAAAGATGATGATAAATTCTACTCCAATTGTTCGTCACGTTTTCTTTTGGGGTGTGGATGTGACATATAGGGTACAGGATGTTGCTGAGTTACTTGGCATGATGGTCGAAGACCACAAACGTGTGCAGCCTAATATGAGAACCCATGCGTAAGCACCAAAAATTATTAAGTTAATGTAATTATTGTCTTCATCTTCTGGTGTCAACATGTGGCATATTGTGTTATTTTTCATATAATACTCCCTCCCTGTCCCATATTGTGTTGAAGTCTTTCCTCCTCAATGATGAGGACTATTTTATTGAATGAATGCTAAAATTGAGTCTTAAGACAATTCGTTAAATCCATGTTTGCTTGATATCCATGAATTTTGCTTATTTCGTCTATGACAGTTTGCCTTCTTGTGCAGGCTATTAGTGGAGTGTTTTACCAAGTACACTGTAGTACGAGAAGCTATTCGTCATTTTCGTGCCCTTAAGAACTTTGAGGGGGGCACAACAATTTTGTATAACGAGGGAAAAAACGGAGACCCACTTTCACTGTATCTTAGGGCACTATGTCGAGAAGGTATGGAAAAACTTATTGTCGATCTTTTCTTGTAGGAGAATGAACTTGTTTTCTTTTACAATCCTTTTCATCCTTTCAACTCTAAAAATTCCCTAAAATTGTTGTTGGACATTGAGACCAATTTTTTTGCAATCCTATGGCTGTATTTAATTAACAGAGGCTAGCAGTTGGTGAAGTTAAAATTGTGGAGGCCAAAAAGGTGATTTGTTAAATGATACTCAATAACTCGTTATCTGATGTAGTTCTGGGATCTTGAAGTAGTATCTGAACTTTGTACAAGGATGTAGTTCATTTACTACAGCTTGTTTTCCTTAATCTTACAGCTGTTGAATTACACTTTGGGTACTGAAATGACTTCACTGACGCTAGTGATTGAATTAAAAACAGAAAGTTCTCATTATATCAGTAATGTGCTTGAGTAGGAATCATCCTCTTGAGCTGGTACCAACTACCAAGTCGGTCTTGTTACTAGCTTTGTATTTTTGTGGTCACAAATGCTTGTAAAATTTGTTAACTTCTGGAATTACTAGTTAAAGTTAATAAAGCATGTCCGCAGAGTACATATCACATAAAAACTGCAGCTGTACGCTTTTGTATGCTTATCTCATGAATCATGTACTACACAGTTGTAGATTACTGTACTCAAATGAATACTCGAGAAACAGCTATTTTCGTTCTTCTGTTAGGAAGTACCGAGAAGTGATCAAATTACTTTGATGTTCTTATCGAGTACCACTAGAGAGAATCTAATAGGAGTCTGACACTGGTAATCACACTGGCCTTGAATTTTTTATTACAAGAGGCCTTAAATTCTTAGTCAAACTATTGTGATGGTACCATGAACTCCAAGCCCCGGGTACTTCGTTACATGGAAGTAACTCAATAAATTGAAATTGGGATCTCTGTTGGTGTACTGTTTCTTAGTTAATCGTGTGGAATGCATCGTCTCCCCTGTCCATATACCTTAAATTCGCTTTTCATTAGTGAGATGCTCTGGACCATAAATGAAGGAAGCATGGTAATGAGCACAAAAATTAATTTGGGTCTCTAGGCCTACTCTCCCTGATGCCTTTCAGCTTTGATTTGAGGGTATGGTTCTGCAGCAAAACATCCCTGTAGCTCCTCGGTTCTTGGAGGTTTAGGGGGGCCACTGTTTTAGTGGTATTTTTAGAGCAGCCACTTTGTGCATATTGCCAAAGGTTAAGTCTGTCTCCAATCATCCCCAGCCCATACCCCCAATGATTGGGGACTAGATGGGTTCTGTTATTGTTGTTGTTGTTGTTGTTGTGTTTTCGCACAGCTAAAACAGTTGCCAGCTGTTTACTATCTTAGTGCAAATCAGACAATGAGATCAGTATAGAAGATAAAACTCAAATATAGAACAAATGGAATTTGATGTGGCTAGAATCATGAAAGGAAGTCCAGCCCGGGCCTTTGTTAGTGTTAGGCTAGCAGATGTTGGCAATTTGGTGATATACTGCCTTTAACCGTTTGTGCCCCGAGTGCATTTCTACACCGATAGAGTACAAGTTCAAAGACACTACCCTGATGACAGTGCATTTCTTCCTCCTCAAGTTTCGGAGGGTGGCTCTTCACTTGGTATTATCTTTTATTTGGTATTGGCATTAACATTGGCACCAGCTTTAACTTCAACTCAGCCTTCTGCTTGTGAATCTGGTGATCTCAAGACAACCGGATTCCTTTTTTTATGGGCCTTGTGTTTTCATTGAGGGAGGTGTAACCCGGCTCTCGACCAATTCCTTAGTTTGATAAACCCAATAGACATGCATAGCTGTCCTTTTGTTTTGTGGTCTTTTTTGGTGTACAAATGGCCCCTTGATGCCTTCTTTTAAAATATGCTACTGCTCTTATCAAGGAAAAAAGCATGACAAGATAAACTCAAGTATTTCGTATCTGATGCTTTAGGTGCTCTTCTAGATCCGAAATCAAATGTTCCTGACGGTTGTCATTTTCTAAACCAGGAAGGGTTATTGAGTTGCTCGAAGCTTTGGAAGCTATGTCCAAAGATATCCAACCAATCCCACCCCGAGCCATGATCTTGAGCAAGAAATATCGGACTCTAGTTAGTTCCTGGATTGAACCATTGCATGAAGAGGCTGAACTTGGACATGAGATTGATTACATTTCCAGGTTAGGGTTTGAAATTTCTGTTCATTCATAAATTTGCTGTTTCAACGTAATTTAAATAATCCATTCAGTGGTAATGAGAATGCACATTATAGTAGAAAAAGAGAAAGCTGGTTCGGCAGCCGGTTTATAACTTCATAGTTCATAACTTCATTCTAGGCTTTTGGACTAAAAAACCCATAGGAAGCCGGTTTATAGTTCATAACTTCATTCTAGGCTTTTTGGACTAAAAAGCCCATAAAAAGAAAGCTGGATCGGCAGCCTGTTTATAAGCCCGACTAAACCCGAAAATCCTACCTTTTTTCTCAAACACTACTATTGAAAAGGTAGCTACAAGCTTTTGAGCCAAACAGAGTGGGCTTTTTTTTTTTTTTTTTAAATGTTTGGCTTTGTCTAATTGAGTAAAAAGGAAACTATTAAGCTCGGATGTGAATGGGGCCTTAAATGTCAAGAGATCCTGTTCCTAACAATAAAGCTCTGAAGCATGCAAAACAACTGCAGAGCTTATCATACCAGATGCATTCATTTTATCAGTGCTTCATAACATGTATTATGTGTCAAGCTGTTTCCGAAAAATGCATACTATGGTTACTGTGAAAAGATGTATCCCATAGGATATGTTCGGAGAGCTCAAGAAGTGTCCTTGAAGTTTCGCGTAATGTGATAAAGAATCGGATGTTATAAATTTGTAATATCAAGAAGACATGCCGAAGAATTGTCGGGCAGGCTTACGAGTTTCCAAAGGAGTGTCCATGTCCAACACAGGGGTTCCACATGGTACACCTAGAAGCATATGATTCTCAGATCGTCGTGTTCTTCGACTTATATTCAAGTAACATAAAAGGAGAATGCATTGAAGTTTTGCAGTTCTTTTATAGTACTTTTTGTGAAGCGAAGTCTCGCATCGTCTTGGTACCAAAGTAATACTCCCTCCGTTCCATAATGTTTGTCCGGCACGGAGTCCAAGGATTCAAAAAAAACGAGTTCTTTGTCAAAAAAAATTAATTTTTTTGACAAAAAATAATAGAACAAACATTCATCTATTAATTTGTGCAAAAAAAATTATTTTTTTCGTAGAACAAAGTCTATTTTTTTTAGTCCTTGGACTCCGTGCCGGACAAACATTATGGAACGGAGGGAGTATGAAATATATAAGCGTGAGGGCACCCTCACTTCATGAATTAGCTTTTGGGGTTAGAGTTCTACCCAAGACCGTGACACATGGTATCAGTGCTGGATACCAGAGATGGGTAGGGTGCGTGTCTTTGGCATGCACGTGGCAAGTGCAGCCCAGTGAGCACGCTGCGTGTGAGGGAGGGTGTGAAGCGAAGTCCCACATCGTCTAGGTACCAAAGTAATATGAAATTTATAAGCGTGAGGGCACCCTCACTTCATGAGCTAGATTTTGGGGTTGAATTCTACCGAAGACTGTGTAACACTTTTCACTTGCCCACTTCTCTGTGTGTAGCTCCTCTCACTTTGTGAATTTATGGCTGGAGATAGTTGTTGTGCTTATGGAGGAGATCTTATTGTTGTCAATCATGACTGATCAGCACTTGAAGTCTCGTAGGCTTGAAGAACATGAAGTAACTGCCGATCAAGCTAAGTTGTAGCCTAGAGGGGTCTGTCTGTATAAACTTCAATTTATAGATCTTAGCAAAATCTGCCAGACAGTAGAATGAAGATGCTAGATCACGGAGATAGGGAATAGAAATGCTCAAGTGCGAGCTCACTTTGTGAATGTATGGCTGGAGATAGTTCTAGAGCTTATGGGGAAGATCTTATTGTTGTCCATAGTGACTGATAAGCACTTGAAGTCTCGTAGGTTTGAGGAACATGAAGTTACTGCTGATCAAGCTAAGTTGTAGCCTAGAGGGGTCTGTTATAAAGTTAACTAATCTGCTGATTCAATATATGATTTCCAGGTCTTTGCAAAATCTACCAGGCATTAGAATTAAGTTGCTGGATCACGGAGATAGGGAATAAAAATGCTTGAGTGTGACCATACTTGATCTTCTAGACATTTTATTAGGACTTACGAGGGTTATAAGGAGATAAGTCAACAGAAGATGCAGTTGCAACAGGAAGGTGCCATTTCT
Organism: Gaultheria prostrata; assembly: GCA_036023075.1. NCBI lineage: Eukaryota > Viridiplantae > Streptophyta > Magnoliopsida > Ericales > Ericaceae > Gaultheria > Gaultheria prostrata. The sequence goes on along the minus strand of JAXBDA010000810.1, from coordinate 54,538 downwards.
CCAGCACATACAGCCTTCCCAACCTACAGCCTATCCCAACCAGCTTTTTGGAATGAGGCTGCACAACACAATCAGTGGAAAATAAGTTAATACGTTAACCAACATCAAAAGTTGACTAAGATAGATTAAGTGCAATGATGACTATGGAATATAATAAACATAGAAAAGAAAAGTAGTCAAAGGAAATAGGAAGGCACAATGAAGGATCACTAACTATATGATGTGTAGCAGTATTTTTAAAAGTTCTAGGCGCACCAAGGTGCCGTGGTCCTCTGGAGCCTTGAAGCGAGGCACGAGGCGAGACACATCACTCATTAGAAATTTAGAACAAAGCAAAAGTTGCAGAAATACGTAGAATTCTAGTATAGGCAAAACTTTCAACACTAGAAGATAAGTCTAGAATGCCAAAAATATTATGCATAACATTCCGTCTGTTCAAATTTCCAATACTAACGAAAGCCCAAAATTTATTGAATAGTAATGAAAACATAACATTTAGCTTTGGAAGTGTAATCAAATGGATAATGGAATTCAAGTTTCATCACGCACGCTTGTTAATGGTCCTCAACACAAATTAGCCCTTCACATCTTCTTCTCTCTCATTTGCATCTCCATCATTGCATTCTTCCTAATTCATCTTCCTCATCTATAGGCCAAGGAAGAAGAGGGAGGAGAAGAAGAAGAAAACGGAATCAGAAAACTAAAAAAATATTCAGAGCTTGTGACTGGATTACAACACCACCAAAATAACAGAATCCATCTAGTCCCCAATCATTGGGAGTATGGGCGGGGTATGATTGGAGATAGACCTAACCTTTTGCTATATACACAAAGTGGCTACTCTCAAAGCCCCCCCCCCCAAACCTCCAAGAACCGAGGAGCTACGGGGACGTTTTGAAGAAATATATAAATCGAAATATGTTTCTTCTTTCAAAACCCTATATTATGCTTATTTTGACCAAAAGACAAAGGTTTTATTGGATTTTTTTATCATTCTATCTATTCATGGAATAAGTGATGATCCAAAGGTTCGTACTCATGGAATTCTTAGGCTTCGTTTAGCGTTTTATAAAATCTTTGCAGTTCTAGTATGAATCTGAGGTATTAATCAATTCATAGGGTCTTAACAAGAGAATTCCTATCAAACAAACAAAACCTTTATAAGTAAGCCTCACTCGATCATAAATGGTCTGCCCACCCCAACTAGCGATCCATAGTATATCTCATGATGATTCATGCAGTTGACACTACATATACTATTTCTTCCTAGGCTTCTTAAGCCAAAGAGGAGATAGGTGTAGCAAGTAAATTATACGAAAAGAGACAGGGATAAAGAAGAAAAGGTTTGGCTTTTAGATCGGTTGACCATCTTTTCTATGCAATTTGGAGAGAGAGAAGATGCCTGAAGGCGGAACTCCTTCAATCGGATAGGCAATGCCCTATTGATTGCACGAGGAAAGCTAGGAAAAAGCATAGATTGTGAAACCCTTGGGGTGAGATCAGGACAGTTCCTACTCAGTTTCCTGATACCCTTGGGACAGGCTGCAAGACTGGACGTCTTGATCAGAGGAGGTCAGGCTTAAGGCTATGCGAGCCAGAAGTGGGCCAAGCTGGAGTTCTTGTTTGAGTGAGGCCCCGAGCGGGTGGAGCGGCGACCCGTCACGCCTTAAGGCTCAAGAGGCCCACCTGAAAGCAATGAAAGTCTCTTTCCATCATTCGAATCCTTTCCATCAAAGGATTTATGCAGTTAGCTTAAAACATGTTCATCGTGAGGCCGAGCGAAGCTTGGGCGCGGTTGAGGTTAAAGTCACGGCGGGATCATCTTAATGAAAGCTGGACCACGAAGACCCCAGTTATCCTGCCATAACGTGATGTGCTTCCAATGCCACTTAAAAGTCACCCATCCAATAGTATGTAACATCCAAAAAACTGCCAATAAAATGCATCCCAAGCCGAAATGTCACAAGTACCGCCTCGTCCCGGGCCATCTAAGGAAAACTATAAGCGAAATCCTTTTTATCTGCCAATAACTTGGAACAGCGTGCAAAAGCAACCAGCTACCAGGAAACAACATGAGTGTAAGACCCCCATGTTTTTATCCGTAGTTGAGCTTTTCTTATCATATATAATGACAAGTGTTATTAAGTTTTTCATCCCCATGCTTTTAACCATAATTAAGTTTTTCATCTCAGGTATCCAACTAGTGTTACTGATAATGACATGTATGCTACGAAATATCTTAGTCTGGCGTACTGAAAATTTATAAAGCAACATATCTTACTATGTCATCTTGGATTCACGTGCAAAATATGCAGGCATGCATCTTCACAATGTGTTGCTTCCTTGTTGATTTGTTGTTCTTGGTTTGTGACTAGTATCAGCTAATGCATCACATGATGCAATTCTCATACTGATTTTTTGGGGTCGTTTGATGTAGCTGCTTAGCCGGAATTTCATTCTCCTTAACATGAAATTCATAATATCCCCAAAGTAAGAATCCTTTAACAGACCATTTACATTTAGGCGGTGACACGCAATATGCAGAGAGGGTGAGGAAGCGACAAAGACCGATTTTCTTTTCTATTTGCAACCATGACTAACATTCCACAGCATACAGGTACATTGCAGAGGGGGGGCTTACAGGTGATCGCAAGAGATGGGTACCTCGGAGAGGGAAGACTCCTTTAGACCCTGATGCCCTTGGATTTGTCTTTAATTACCCAATAGAGACCTCCTTCAAACAAAGATGTCTCGAAGAATGGAGGATACATCATCGGAAACTGTTGAAAACCTTGCGTAATGAAGGACCTTCGGCTTTAGGAGATGTATCTGAATCTGACTACATCCGTGTTGAGGAGAGACTTGAGAAAATCATCAAGGGGCCTGACCAAAATGCTCTAAAGCCCAAGGCTGCTAGTAAGATGATAGTATCGGAGCTGAAGGAGGAGCTAGAAGCACAGGGTTTGCCTACTGATGGAACCAGGAACGTTCTGTACCAGCGTGTCCAGAAAGCAAGAAGAATTAATCGCTCAAGGGGTCGTCCCCTTTGGGTACCCCCTGTTGAAGAGGAAGACGAAGAGGTTAATATCATACTTGCGTTTCTTACCTTGGCTACTGATTTTTGGTCTTTTACAAACTGTTTGTTTTGTAATCGTGACAGAGTTTCACTCTAATTGATATGGATTAGAATTGGTTCTTCGACAGGTTGATGAAGAGCTGGATGAATTAATTTCACGAATCAAGCTTGAAGAAGGAAACACAGAGTTTTGGAAACGTCGTTTTCTAGGAGAGGGATTAAACCATGAGCTCGTACAGCCCATTGATGAAAAGGATTCAGAGGATACAGATGTCTTGGAGGATGCTACTGACCTTGAAGATGCTTCAAAAGAGGTTGAGGACGAAGAGGGAGATGAAGATGACGTCGATGCTCCGCAAACTGAAAGCCAAGTAGGGGACAGGGTTATGGACAAGGAAGTTGAAGCTGCAAAGCCACCTGAGATGATTGGAGCCAAGTTGTTGGAAGATTTTACTGTGCAAGCTCTAACAACAAGACAGTCAAGGAAAAAGTTTGCTCAACTATTAATGGCGGTATGGCAGATCTGGAAATTGTTAGCAATCTTCTTAGGAGGGTCGAACTAGAATAATGGATACTGTTGTCATGATTGCCATTATATATTATTTAGTTATTCTATGGACAGAGCTATACATTAAAAAAATAGATCGTCGACATGACAAAGCCTATGTCTTTCTGTTCTAATTCTTATTGAAATAAATATATTAAATAAAACAACTAGTTCTATCCCTGGATTGGAGGGGGTAGAACAGTCCATACGGCAAAGGATGTGCCTAAAATGAATAATCCAAAGTTTTTTTAATCACAAAAGTGCCCCATAGAATTCTGATTATTACTCTTGTATGTAATGTATTTTTTCGAAAAAAGGGTCGAACTAGAATAGCGGATACCATTGTCATGATTGCCCTTCTATATTATTTAGTTATTCTATGGGATAGAGGTATACCGTATACATTAAAAAAATAGATCGTTGTGATAATCAAGGGGCAATACATATAGCTTCAAATCCGGTATTTCATGAGAGAACCAAACTATTGAGGTAGACTATCATATTGTCCGAGAAACGATAGACAGTGGAGTGTTGGCTACTCCATTCGTATCTATAGGAGCTCAGTTGGCTGGGCGAAGACGGATGCCTAACACCTTCCCTCTTCGTACCTCTAGCTCCCGAACGTAGGGAATCTCTACCCTTTCTGTTTTCTTAGTTTTCCAAAAACTAAGTGGCGACTCTCAAACAAGGGAAGTGCACCGCAACAGGCACTATCTATAAGACACGGTGCAACTAAATTGGCCACCCTGTGTGCATCAACGCTCCTCTGCGGGTGGGTAACGACAGTTAAGTAAACAGTTTGCACATGCTTTTGTTCATCTAATCTGTATGTTTTTATCGGGGAGGACTGAATAGTTGTTGCACGGTTTCTTAAGTTATCTCATACCATCAAACCACTTCTCAGAATGAGGCTGGTGTAATCATTTATATACTTGTCTCATGACCTCTTGTACATGTGGTAAGTGCAATTTCAATGCTAAATTCAATTTACTTTCTGTTTAATCTCCTTATAATATGATACTTCGAGCCCCTTTCCTGCCTTGTCGCCACTTCTCCCCTGCAAACTTGATAAAGCAGTAGCTTTTGCATATGAATTCAGATTGATGCTGATGAAGACTGGTTTCCATTTGATGTACAAGAGGCATGCAAGGAGCTGAGGGAGAGGAAATTTTTTGATGTATCTGATATGTACACTATTGCCGATGCTTGGGGTTGGACTTGGGAAAGAGAACTAAAGAACAAGCCTCCACGACGATGGTCACAAGAATGGGAAGTTGAGTTGGCAGTAAAAGTAATGCTGAAGGCATGTTTCCGTATATTCTCGTTGTATTACTCTTGCAATGTCAATAAGATTTCCTGTGATTATGAAAGTGGTCTCTTCTTGTATATATGATTAGCTTTGGATCTTGTAGATTTAATTTGGCTAAATTACACTGACCTCTCCTGAGGTTTCTAACAACTAAGGAGAGTTCCCCTGTAGTTACCAAACTTACGGCTGTCTCCTGTGTTGGTTATCTACTACTGCTAGTTGTAGGGTTACCATTTTGTGCACTTACAATGTAGTATGTACACAGCAATACACTTGTAACAAAGAAACCAAACCAGGCAATTGTAACCCAGCACAATTTCTATTCTCCATCCTATCTATTGAGAATCCAGTTGCTGGCTGCCGCCCCTTCTCTCTCAATGCCCCCACCTCTCAACAACAACTCCCAAAATCGCCAAAAAAAGCGGTTATCCATACCCATTTTTAACAGTCAAATCCACTCCCCATGGGGCAAAGGTACTTCTATCCATGATGAGCTCAGGATTATATGCTCCCTCACCAATAATTCTGAACCCACTCAACGACCGCAACACATTGTATCCTGACGAAGTTGCTCTCATCATTATAAGCTTCAGGGTTACCATTCTATAGGTATTTTTATCATCAGTTGTTTAATGTCCATATCTTGAGGATGTTGATATCTTGAGGATTCTTTGCAAGCCTCTCAAATTGATGTCGATATCTTGAGGATTCATTGCAAGCCTCTCAAATCAGACACTTTTAGGCATTATCTTTGTGGTCATTCTCATCATTAAGAAGCTGCTGGAAACTTTATATTCTTCTGGGCTGAGTAAATCACCAATTGATATTTTCAGGTCATAGAGTTGGGTGGTGCACCAACTATTGGGGATTGCGCCATGATACTACGTGCAGCTATACGAGCTCCAATGCCCTCGGCTTTCTTGAAAATTTTGCAGACAACACATGGTCTTGGTTATGTGTTTGGGAGGTAAGAGCAGGATTGGCTTTTTGAAATTTAAAGATCTTCGTCGCTGAGACTGACCTTGCTTTTAATAATTTATTGATCACATCAGGATGTCTTCAAGCATGGAACGCAAAATCCACTAGTCTCTGTATTCTTGTGTGATTACTTGATTTGTTTTCCTCTTCTTCACGATTGTCATAACATATATATATGTGACCAGATAATAATGCTAAGAGTGCAATGTTGTACTTCACTAAATTAATTATGTACTTCTTGCTATACCATGTAAACAAAATGCTCCTAACATGTTGAAGGTCAGTATACCGTGTAAGATGTTTCTTTGTTCTGTTGTATTTTTATACTTCCTGTGTAGAGGTTTTACTTCCTCCCTGAGTGGAAGTTTTGTGGTTGCTCTCTCCTCCTTGTATGGAGGCCTTCTTCTCTCTCTTGAGAATTTATTGTACATGAATGTACTTTATTGCCTGCCCTCTATTATATCAGTGATGCAATATAATTAGGCTTTATGCCTTTTCAACACTAATGTTTTCTGATCAGGTTTAGTTGTGTTACTTCTAATGACTTACCATATCTATCATTCATAATCTGTTCTACTGAACTATGTATTCTATTACAGTAAACATATTATTAGCGTTAGTTAAGTTGAATCATTTCTCATGGAGTTCTTGTTTTCTGCAGTCCCCTTTACGATGAAGTTATCACATTATGCCTTGATCTTGGAGAACTTGACGCAGCCGTTGCCATTGTTGCAGACTTGGAAACAAGTGGAATCACAATGTCAGACCAAACATTGGATAAGGTTATTTATGCCAGACAGGGAGGCGATAGTACTGTTGATGATGCATCATGACGGGGCTAATATGTATATAATATGAAAAATTATTCAATAGACTTGGACACTGCCACGTGGTGTCTTATGTATTCTGTGCATTTGTTTTTCTTTCCAATGCCTTGATATCAAAGCTCAAGTTGGCAGATGTATTGGAAACGTGGAAAAAATGAGGTGGCCTATGTTATCCAATTCTGGTTCTTTTCAGCTATGACAGGATTTTGAAAATGTCTAAAGGAATGGGGAATATACAGATATACAGATAATGGGTACGCATACAAAAATATGGGTGTTAGGTGATTTAGCGAAAAACAACTGGATTCTCCGGCATATGCAGATATATGGGTGTGTATATGTATCTATATGTATTTGTTTTCTTTAAGTATGCACCAAACCAAGTAGGAAAATTATTTTGGGGAAACTGTCCAAGTCACATAATTCACTTGCGCGTGCGTGAGTGAGAGACTGAGTGCGTAAGTGTGAGCGTTGAATCAAATCTCATCTCAAACTATTAAAATTCGCTAGAGTGAGGGTTGAGAGTGAGAGTGGGAGTACATAGTATTTTAAAGGATTATGTGACTAGCGAAATTATCGAAAATTTTCATAATAATGAGTGCTCGACTCGTAACCCGTAGAGCATTGTCGAAAACATGATAAATTCAAGGGAGCTGATTTTGGGGTTCCCTTTTTTGATGCAGACACTTCAAAATTTAATGAAGTTACAAAATTACCCTTTTCAAAATACAAAAAAATACTGGAGGCACTCCACCCCAAATTATCTCCTAATTTACTGAGGCACTCCAAACAGAATAATGAACCAAAATCTCTCTCCCTTAACTTCAAACCTCAAACACCCTGAGAAAGTAAGGATCAACAAAGACATCAGTAGCAGTCTAAACCAACTTCAAACTAGCAAAAATCAAGGGCGTAGCAACAGGAACAAAAATGAGACTAATGATCCAAAACAACTAATGTTAATAAATCAACTGATGTTAATAAACTGATATTAAATACTAGCTTCAAACAAAACAACTAATGATCCAAATTAATGTAAAGAAATGGCATTTTAAAAATTGAAATCTAAAAATATATATTATAGATTGAAAGATATGGCATTCTAAAAATTGCATTGAAAACCGAACATGACAAACAATTTGGGACAAAGGGACTATATCATATACTTTTATTTTCCAACATAACACTAACATAATCCATTAAAAGTATATATGAACCGTTTCTTCAATATATTCTTTAGGCTACTACAACACTCACATGGTTATTTTTCACTTATGAAAAAAATTGAGAAATCAAAATATAAAAAAAATAACTTATTTTTTTAGTCAATCAAAGTAAAATTATTAAGATCACAAGAAGTAATTATATTCATAATACTTAAAATTAGTATTATATTAAAAAAATTAAAACCTGGGGGTCGGGGCCACTCCTAGCCCCATTGTAGTTCCGCCATTGGAGGTAGAGGAGAAGAGTAAAATTATTCTGGAGTGCCTGAAGTAATTCATGGAACTTGGAAAATGGTAGTTTTGGAAAACCACTGTAACTTGGAGCCCCTACATCAATTTTTGGAGTGCAATTATCAATTCCCAAATTCAAAATAACAGAGAAATTTCGTACAATACAAAGACTACTATTGTTAATTTCTTATAATGGCTCAGCGACGCACGGGCATCAAACAAGTTGGATTATGACAAACTTGTGTGTGATTGAAATATACAGACAACATAATACTAACATACATGACAATTTTCATAGCAATGGCTGCTCGACTCATGCAACTCAAACCAATCTTAATTTGGAAGCACCACAACAGAAAGCATAAACAACTACAAACTACAAAAACAAAAGAAGAAACAAAGTGAATATAGATAATCACGGACTCTACGCATGGAAAAACTCCATTGGACAAGAACCACCCTTCTCTGGTTAGGGTTATATTCAACCAATGATAGATGAGATGGAGATTGGATTCGTTTCAGAACGATGCCACCCTTATCACGGAAATTAACCATGAATAGGGAACCAACCCTAATTTTCGGGATTTCAGTAAATTGTGAACGACGATTGTGCTTAATTCAAGGGTTTGTCTTTTTGACCAATTTGCAATTTATTATCCAAGTGCGAATAATGGATTATGCTCCAAGAGGGTAGTTTGTGATTTATTTGAATTTCAAAATTATAAATAATGGTCATTTCAACTAGGATGAAATCCATTGGAAGTCTAGACAGGACTAATATTTGAGTTACGTACCCTTTTTTTTGCTAGTACAAAATTTGATGTGCAAATTACTACTCCATGTACCCATTAGATAATAGTGCCCTCAGCAGCACACTTATGTTGGGGCCAAAGCTAAGGTCAGCGCGCTATGAGCATGAAAGACACTAAGCTTTTACGGAGACTGGAAGCCAAACGTTGAGCAAGGAATACACCAATCACGTGGTGGTGTACAGAATGTCCTTGTACTGCATGCCAGTTTTTGATTTAACTAAGGAAGTTATTTTTCTTGCCAACAAAATAAGAAAAAAAATCACTGAATTAGAGACCACAAGATGAAGAATTTCTGGATGCAAACGCGAGAAGATTGTAATGGTGCCGTATTTGATAAGAACAATACAACAAGGTGTTTCAATTGTTGAGGCCATCATTTGCAAATTTTTTTGTTTCAATTATTCCATCAGGCACAAAGAGCTAGAAGACAATTACAACAAGATGTAAATAGGATGGTAAAGCATATTCAACAAGATCACAATTACAAGAGCTACGAGACCATTCTACTGAGCAATGCCGTAAAGGGGCAATACAAAAGCAACACGGATCCAAGGAACAAGCAGCCTAAGAACCTTTTTGCGGCAATGTTTCAAACGCAGAGACTGTGTTCTCAAACTTGACCCGATGTAGTGGGGCACCACTTTGCTTAATGGCGCATGCTTGTTTGTCTTCCAGCGGGCAGCGAGCTTTCAGCATAGAAAATACGTGATTATTCAACCTCCTTGCTTTCTTCATTGCTTCTAACAAGGCTTGCCAACCCTATTTGGAAAAGCAAAAATCAGCAGAATAATAGACAGGCTCCGTTTGCTTCAACGTGAATTATTTATCGGGGAATGATTTTATTTAAATTTCTGTAGTTCAATAGTTTAAAAAATAAGTAATATAATTTAAAAGCCAAATAAAATATATTATCAATTCCTTGCACAAGGTTTTCTGAATCCTAAATGTTTGAGATATAAAAATTATCTGCAACCCTCTCCTTCACACCCCAATCTCTTTTCACTGGAAACCCTTTCATCCATTCAAGCCTCCATTATAAAAATTCCTGTGCCAAATCCAATTTAGAATTACTTACCAACTATTACTCAGAAATAACTCTAAATTAGGAAACCCAGCTGCAGAAAGAATGCTTAGCTGAACCCACAACTTCTCCGCAGGAATCTCAAGCCTTGTATGTAAATAAGAGAATAGAACATGTCTGAGGCAAGCTCAGAGTGGTTATCAATTACCAGCGTCTCAACAATTTCTTACAAGATGACAAATTCCCCCCTTCCCGCAAATGAGTTCTGTTTTCAAATAGAATCAGACTCCAAAGCTACAATCAACATGATCATAGAAGAACCTCCAAAGCTACTTAGTAGCTTGAAGAGATCACCACTGGACAAGATAGCCAGTTGGTCAAACTCGTGACAATGCCCAGAAGAAATCAAAGAAACGATTGCCGCTAATACTGAGGGTTGGCTTTCGAGAGGGGGATCTACTTGTACGTGTTCTTGTTTTAGTTTCATCCCCACCCACAAAAAGATAAAAAAATAGACATTAGATTTTAGTTTTGATTTGTGTATTAACACAGATATTCATTAGAGATTGATCACAGTTCCAAAGTACTTGAGAAACTTTTAGCTAATTCATTTTCTAGTATCTCATGGCTGCTGCGAAATCTCTCTTAATTTGTATCTTCACTTTGTTTCTTTAGGTTTTATCTGGTTGAGAGGTGTCCATCTCAGTTAGGAACGTGACCCCTACACCGGGAGCGAGGTTCTAATGATACTCCAAGCATAAGTTTGAAAACTCCAATTGGAGTATCATGAAACTTAGAAATACACAACAAAATACAAGTAAATGTAAGGTGATGTAGGTCTTACTATGCACAAGTCATACAGTGTTGTGATTGCAAACTAATCTTATACAAAGCCAACAGTTTTATTGAGAATTGTGTGGTTTAGTGGCGGCAGTCCTAGAAATTCAGCTGTCACAAATATAAATAAGGAGGGCGTGCCGTCAAGGATTACAAAACTAACAATTGTTTCCCAATCTTTGCATGGCTTTAAGGAAAGATGAGGGACAGGGAAATCAACATTCAAGCTAGATAACCAAAGAATTGACTGTAAACCAGAGCAATGTCGATACCTGCGCAAAAGGAGCATTCTTTGGAGTCTGTGTCATTGAAACAGCTTCCACTTCAGCAACATTGAGGACTTGATAGGAAAAATCGAAAAGTTCGAAGTGCAGTTGTTGGCCAAGCAAGTATATTATAGTACAACCACCCCAGGCCACTGAATCCCCCAGCTCTTCGTGATTGCTTGGTGGTACTTTAACAGATTCCTCCAGATATTCCTGCAATTAAAAGATACTGATCAGATTACTAATAACTGCAGATGTTTATATTGTTTTATCTTATGGTCAAATACAGCATAAAAAGTTTAGATCCATCCAAGGTATACAAATCTAACTTTATCATCAATTCCATTTATTACGAATAATATAGTTGTGGTTTTTTATCAGTTTAATCTTTCACAGAGTTTTTCAAAAGATGTACTCGAAGGAAAGAAAGAAAAGAATTATTGTTGCATTAAATCCTCACGGGAAATCCCAAACCACCATGATAATTACACCTGGGCGCACAAGGCCAAATTTAGCACAAGTTGAAGTTTTGATTATGTAAGCGTGAAAAGTACTTGCAGGGGCGCACAAGGCCAAATTTAGCACAAGTTGAAGTTTTGATTATGTAAGCGTGAAAAGTACTTGCAGGCCGCAGCTCTATTAACTTAAGGTTTTTGAGAAGTTACACCTTAAAAAGTGCAACTACCAGCAGCACTATTCGTTGATATCAAGGTCACAAATATCAGTCGATACAACTTGGATTTTGGATACAATGATGCAATGAGAGAGAGAGCATATTGCACACGAGAGTCATAAAAAGATCAATACCAATTAACCCCTATGTTATACATCCACACGCCAAGTAATCCTCGAAACATAAGACTACCCTCACAGAACAAGAAAAATGATAATATTACAAGTACTAGTAACAATACGTTCACAAAGTGAAGTTGGACATTCACTCAACAAGAATGCCTAACAAAATATTTTTTCCAAATAAGAAAACAAACAACCATTATGCATAAGATTCTTAACGTCACTTCGCAAACAATATTTTATGTTATAAACAAAAAGGAACAGTACTTCCCCATGCCCGGAATTGGATATACTGCTTCAGACAATGTATACACCACCATTGCTGAAAGTAACTCAAAGCCTAAGTGTATACAGTATACACCACAACACTTGGAGTGGAAGCAACCAATAGGAGATCCATTTACTAGAATGGACATCCCAAATATGAAAATAAAAAATTGACATTTGAAATATACAATAACATACTCCCTCCGTTCCAAATTGCTAGTCCCATACTATTTTGGGATGTTCCAAATTGTTAGTCCTCTTTGAAAAGTCAAAACAAAATTTATTCAATCTTCCAAAATAACCCCTGCACCAACAACCATCATTAATTTCAAAAGTTGAAAATATAAGGGCATTGTGGGAAATTAATGAATCTGTTTAATGTGAATGCATTTATTGAATGCAGTTATTGCATGCCTGGTTAAAAAGTTAGAATTCCCAATAGTGATCAACAATTTGGAATGGAGGGAGTATATGATATTCCAAAACCAACCAATCAATGTAAAAATCAGTTAAACTCCAAGGAGACCCCCTCATCTAATGACTTCTCTCATGCACAACCCCACAACTCTAAAAACTCCAAAACGAACCCCCTCATCTATGAACATTAACCAATTGAAACCCTTCTGTTAAAAAAACCGTTAAAGTGATGTTGAATATGTAGGACAAAAATACCTGTGTTGTTCATTATATACAAACATGGGTACCCTCTCTCTCTCTCTCTCTCTCTCTCTCTCTCTAGCAACCATAACCAACAAGAATAACCACCACTTCCACCTCTCCCAAAACCTCTGAAGAACAAAAAGAACAATCTGACAACCAAATCCACCACACACCACAACCAAAGACCCACCCACCAACGGCAGCGACGGAGCCACAATCAAACTCATACGCCGTCATAACTCGAACCCGCCATGAATCCCTGCATACTCAAAATCCTTACTCGGCTAGACCTAATTGAATCCATTATTTGATTTTCTTGGAAACGCAACGCCAAAATCTGCATCCTCTGGGATTCCGGCATCGTCGCCAACATCACTCTCTAACAATCGACTGGCGGCGCCACTATGACTCTCCATGGCAGTTTTGATTTGATCTCTCTCTCTCTCTCTCCGCACCCGTTTTCCCATTACCGACTTTGGTTTTGGGTAATGAATTTCCAACTTAGTTGAGGGGGCCCATAGGTTCATATTGTTGGAAGGGTGACAATTTATGTGATCGCGCCATTGCGGTGTGGGTCTGGTAGGAAAGTGGGGCAGTCGTTGTCGCCGCTGCGGGTCTGTCACGCTGGCGAAAACAGTTGGTTCGTTTTATAGTGGTGGTCATGTCTGAGAGAGAGAGAGAGAGAGAGAGAGAGAGAGAGAGAGAGAGAGAGAGAGGGACATGTTTTGAAGGGGAAGCTGGAGGGAGGGGTAATTTCATCAATGTACACATTCTGTTAACAGAGTTAGACATATTTGCACTTCGAATAAATGAGGGGTCCGTTTGGCCACTTTTAAAATTGAGGGGGTGCGCGTGAGAAAAGTCATTAGATGAGGGGGTCTCCGAGGAATTTAACCTAAAAAGTCATTCAAACATCATACAATTATTTGTCTCATTCATATTTTGATCAATAGAGAAACTAATATCCAGGAAGTTAAAAACAGAGATATCAATAAAGAAAAAGTATGCCTTCTATTCTGATGAACACCAAGAATATTGAGTGCCGAGGATACCAATACGGTATCGCACTCTTGCTCGACATAGGTGAGATACTTTTGTTAGTGCAGTTCTATTAATACAAGATAATGGCAGAAAACAAAGAAACTTTCTAAAGGGTTTCACTTACAATTTGAAGGCCACTAAATACGCGGTAGAAGTCCTTAGAAGTTGTAATGTCAATAAACCCTGTCTTTGGAGCTGCACTCCATTTGGTACAATATTTATCCAATGCCGCACTTGTAAAAGCAAGGGCATATTCCAACACGCTTCCAGTATTCATGTTGGCTTTGCACAACAGATCTGCAATAGAAATCAAGAAGCTTAATACCCTAAGATTGAAGGATACATGACGAAATAGAAAAGGACCAAACAATGGAAACAGAGCAGGTCAGCATCAGAAAATTGTATTTCCAACACACGCACGCACGCGAGCGCACGCGCGCACACATAGAGATAAGTAACTACTTATATAACTACATGTAAATAGAAAAGGTAAATATCACTAACAACCCCTGCATTCCATTTAAATCACATTCTGCATACCCCTTTAATTTCAAAATTCACATTGATAGTGCCTATGAGACAACTCCAGTTTGCTCTATTCAATTGCTCATTGAAATTACAAAAATATTCTCAAATCGTATTTCATTTTCTTAATCTCTTGCCCTTCTCCTTCAAACCTTCGGCCACACCCTACAACGGCCAAACCCCACATTGTCGGCGACCCACGACCACCGTCCATGGACCCAACGGACGATGACGCTACCACCAGCACACCGGTCCTTTACCAGATAGAAACCACAAACACCTGCTCAACTAGATCCAAACCCAAAAACAACTACCTGCTCCACCTAAATAAACTCCCACCGCCACCATTGAATGCCACCATCTCTCTTTGTCTCTCTCTAAATTAAATACCATCAGCTCGTGTTAACCCCGAGTACAACCCCAACAGAAGTCCAAATCAATACTTCCAAACCGTAGTACAAAATGTGTTGAGTTTGGACACACCAAACAATACACTTTTATTTACCTTAGCCTTAGGCAAACTCTAATGTAAGAAATATACAAAAATAGCATAACTACAAAAGAAAAGTAACAATAAGTAAAATTACAACATTCAAAGAAATAAGGGTGATAATTTGTACCAACTTTGGGTGTTGCAACAGGAAGGATGAAGTAGAGCGGTGAGGGAAATTAGTTTGCCGTATAATGGAAGGCTTTAAGCAATGGTAGTTCGTGGAATTAGATCATAGGCAGAGGTAGTTTGTGCCAATTAATCTGAGGTGGGAAATGACAGCTGAAATTTAAAATGAAGGAAAAGAGAATAGGCCGTAGAATTCTTGTTCAAAGTGGTACCCACTCAACGACTTCAATTTAGTTTCTAGGTCATGCAAATTCATGTGCATGAACACAGGTACATATTGGAGTTATTTTAAGAATTGATGGTGTTGATAAGCAAGTAACTTGGTGGTTCTGATTTGAAATTTTGGTGCATGAGGTGTCGATTGGGTGAGTTTTAGTAGGAAAAACAATTGGTGACGACTAACCACTATGTACAAAGGGGTGACAACTGTGTACAACACTATTGTCTTGTGCAACGTATGGAGAGACGAGTGGGGGAGAAGGGTAGAGCAAATAGGCCACAGCCCTAACAAGCTAACACAAGGCCACAACTTTGAAGTCAATTGTCCTTGATCAATCTCCGAATTATATAGCAAAGAAGCTCTTATTTATATAGAACTTGTTAGAGCTTGTCCCACATTGGTTAATTGTAACATCCAAAGCTAGTATATGAGCCTGAGCGGCCTCTCCACTCATTGCCAATTGGTTCTGAGTTGGATGCTTTAAAATGGTATCAGAGCTAGGCTTTCGGAGGATGTTGGACAAAACTCTCTTGGTTATAGCCCTGTTGTTTGCGTCATAAAGTGCACCATATTTCGTTATGATCCCAATGTTGTGGATCCCTTGTTTACCTCTCCAAGTGCGGATCAGGGGTCGCACGTGCGGGGAGTGTTAGAACTTATCCCATATTGGTTAATTGTAACCTCCAAAGCTAGTATATGAGCTTTGAGCGGCCTCTCCACTCATTGCCAATTGGTTTTGAGTTGGATGCTTTAACAGAACTAAAATCCTAACAGAAAAGAATTCCTAGTAAAACTCGAAAACATATCACTACTCCTTATCATGATCTTATCTCACTAAAAAGTTGTATGTGTCTCGTTATGTTACTTTTCTTGATCAAGTGTTTTTTACATCTTTAACTTGCGTGGTAAAATAAAATATAAGTACTATATTTGTCTAACTTGGTGTGGTTCAAAAAAGAAGTAACCGTATTTTTCTAGAAGAAGTTGGTGAGCGAATGAGCCCACAATCACAAAGTCTTCTAGAGGCTAAGATATCTCAAGTCGTATAAAAAGAGAAGACCAATATAATACCAACCACATCATACTAGAACACCCAGGGACCATTCAAAACTCTGCATTCTCATGTGAATCAAACACAATGCAACTATAATCTAACAATGGTACAATTACAAAAAAAAAAATTCTATTTTCTACAATTGCTACTTCTCTAACACTGCTTCTATCATCCATATCTCCATCTCATTGTGCCATCAAAGGATCCAATCAAAGTAATACAATGTTGAAATGCCTAGGACCGATTTTTTGAAATATTTACTTAGTTCATATTCCTTATATTCACGAAACAAAAACTCGAACCTTGTTATGCAAAATTCCACGTTGCCTTGGTAGAAAAGTGATGTAAAGTACATAAGCAAGAGGGTACCTAACTTCAATATCTTGCTTTTGGGATTTTCTACTCAAGATTGACTAAAATGGTATTAGAGCTAAAGCATACGGGGAGGACAAGTTGTGTGTCTTTCGCATGCATGCAGGAGGTGTTGCTAAGAATGTATTGCATGTACAAAAGGAATGTGTTTAGTAACTAGCCTTTGGGGCTAAACTCTAGCTAACATGGTGTAACAAACCTAACTTCTCATCCACATACCGTAAGCTTCTAAATGTTCAGAAGAGAAGTTTCTCAGTGTTCACCGAATATCGCCAAAATCAATGCTAATCAATCAGAATTAATTCATGACATATTATAAGGATCATTCTGTTTCTCCTAGCAAATAGACATGTATGATGTCATATAGACCAATTATTGGGGCCAAAAGTAATCTACAGTGTACATCAAGTTCTACAAACCTTATCAAATCCAATTAACACCAATACACCATTCATCCAAGGGAAGAAGTTAGGGACGCACCAGCAGCTTCTGCCTGTTTTGATATGGTGTAGAATGATGTTTGAGTTGAGAGCCCGGGATTCGACACAGTTGCAGCAGTTGCTGATTTGAAGAGAGTGACGATAGGGCTATCTGCCCCTTCTTGGGACTGCAATATTTGCCCATCTGCCCCAGGAATCAAGCCCAACCATGGCGCTGTTTGCATGAAATGAGTGGTATCTACTTCTCTCTGTTGCACAAGTTAGACACGAAACTGTGAGGAGCTCGCAATCACAAAAAGTTGATAAAGCATTATCACAAAAAAAACTAATAAGTTCTGATAAAGCAACTTTGAAATATTAGAGATCAGAGTGGTTGGCCCAATCAAGTATGTTGACCCTCACACCAAGAGTCCTAACTATGATGGTTTTGATTAAAATATTGTCGTCGATTATTTCATTGCACACATAATTTGTAGTGCAGCAACAATGATATTTGACGAATGTAATGGAAACGTTGTAGCACTATATCTTAGCATGATTCCTGTCATTTGATTGCATCAGAACTCGTTATACCTTCTTTAACTACATTTCTTCTTTTCGGGTCGAACAAATTTGATTGTTGGAAATCCAAACTTCATTTCTAGCACCAATCATTCCATCCTACGAGAATCATCATTGGACCTCTCACCTCTAAATTATCCAGCTCTTAAATATCCTTAACATCTCACTTTTAAGCTATTTTAAATTCCCCAATACTATCTTATTTGAAATCTTTAAGTGTACTTTTTTGAGGTTCTTTCCAAAAAAATTAATTATCAAACCCTCCACTGAGAGGATTGAACTGCACTTGACCTACAACTAGTGCATATTGTTTATCTCTAGGATGTGTTTGGTATGTTTTCCTCAACAGCTTCAATAGGTTACATAATAAAATTAGGGTACACCCAAAACTTTCAACATCCTTCTCAGCTGGAAACACTTAGCTGTGCCTTATCTGAAGGTCGCATTACTTTTAAAGTCAAGAGTTCTTCCATACGCTAGACAAGAGAAGTCTTTATTTTGTGCACTTGTATGTGCTGGTGTATTTATGTAACACCTCTAGTGCGAAATCCACTCACTAAGCACATTCAACGTTTCAACTATCAAATAACATCCAACTTTCTAGTTACTGAAAATACTATGATGAACCTTAATTACTTTCCCTTACAAGGTTTTGAAAGGTAATGTGAAGTAACTAACCTCAGAAACTCACCAGAACAATATCAAGAAGCCCCATCAGGTATAATACACTTCCGATCTCCTTTATTCCACGAAGAACCTCTGCTTTAAGTTCTGATTTTGACCCCAAGTTGAGATGTTCTTTGACAATTCTCAAACAACCTAAGTAAAAACAACTGGACTTAAATACATGGAAATCCAACATTTTGCATCATGCTAAATATTAAGAAAAAAGGATCAAGGCTTGAGATATTTCTCGGAATTCTAACATACAGTTACCCATCAACAAGGGTATGAGGAATATTGCACATAATCTTACCTTTCAAACCCAATTTATGTTAGATTAACTTAGAATACAGGAAATATATATTTGGGGTCTGCTTTAACTACCAATACAGCACTGACAGTCAGAAGGGAGGTTAAAGCAGGTTTAAAACCCTAACGAGGTTCCCTTACTCAGAGACTAAGATACTGTTATTTATCTTTAAAACCCTTTTTGACCTATTCGCATCTCCAGCAAAAAGAAATTGACATGTGTAGAATTAAATTTTAAAATGAAAATGAAACTAGTGTTTCCTCAACTACCTGATACTCCACCATCGAAAGGAAGAAGCCCAATAGACTTCGGCAATGCATCTTGCAGTCCTGTAATCAATGGTTCAAGGGTAGTTATCTGGAATAGAACAAGGAGAGGGAGTCAGAAAACAACTACAATTTTTTCTCTCCCAGAAGCCAGACCAGAGCAATATAGAATCTCATGCACATAAGAATATAAAGTGCCTTGAGGACATCGTATATTAAGCATGGTTATGGATGAAACATT
The DNA here is from genome assembly GCA_036023075.1 of Gaultheria prostrata. Taxonomy (NCBI): domain Eukaryota; kingdom Viridiplantae; phylum Streptophyta; class Magnoliopsida; order Ericales; family Ericaceae; genus Gaultheria; species Gaultheria prostrata. The sequence goes on along the minus strand of JAXBDA010000810.1, from coordinate 35,374 downwards.
TATGAGAATTCATAAATCACACAAACGATATAAAAGAAAAATGATATCTTGCAAAAAAAAAAAAAAAAACATACAGGATTATATTGTCCAATCAAGCTACACGCCCAGAAGTCATGAGAAGAGATTTGATCTTACCAGCAGACACAAAAAAATTAACAGATGAGAGGATTCAAAAACAAATTTATCATCATTAGGGAGAAGAGTGGTAGAAAGAAGTAATAGATGTTTCACTATTGACAAGTGAACTTAGTTTTCACCTTGGTGAATAAAACCACCATGCACAAGAAAAAGACTAAAACATGTGCAAAAACGATTTCAAACATAAACCATCATTAGGGACTTTTTGATATTTATTCTCCAGCTTGAGGGGGAGTGTTAGAATAGTTTAGTATTTGAGTTTGTCCCACATTGATTAACTTAGTCTTGTAATAAGATGCTACATAATATAAATGAGTTTTACGTGTTAGGGTTAATTAACACCCTTACACTACTTTCTCTCTCTCTCTCTCTCTCTCTCTCAAACAACAGAGACTTATAGTAACAGATATATCAATCCGCCACAAAAGTGTGTAAAGTTAAGGCCCATCAAAGACCACAGATCTCATATGTTAAACATATAATAACTAAACATGTACAGTGATTATATTGAGAGAGATAATGGAACCATAAGTTTGCTGTTAAGCAGTTGTTCACAGAGAGATTCATGAGAAAAACAAAATGCAATTAAGTAAAAAAACAAATGCATCAACATTCATTGAATGTCAAACTGATCGTTCAAGTTAATAACCACCATTATTCGACAAACATACACAAAATCATACGGATTAAGGACTGCACTAAACCACATACCTTATTCGATACATGATCCAGTAGAGCACGGATAAGCCAAGGTAATGATCTAGCTCCCAAGAGCCTCACGACGGAAAACACGTGAGGCATTCCAAAGAATCCACTATGCAACCTTGCAAAACTTTGGTGTGCAGAATTTAGGTCCTACAGCCACAATAAAATGTAAGGCAAACTTTTACAAAACTAACCTAGGATTATGATGAAACATCTAATTGTCAGCTCGTTTCACTCTTTTAAAAAGATTATGATGAAACCCAAACACGCCATACAGAAAGCTTTACATGGATTTATTTACTCCCTCCGTCCCAAATAGATAGTCCACTACGAAACTACGTGCAATTTTTAAACCAAAAAAAATGTATTTATCAAAATAATTTTTGAATTTTTTTTGCACCATATAAAAGTTCTCAATGAGATCTATCAAACAAGATCCATAATGCCTATTTTTTGAGATTCACATTAAAAGATATAAGCCGTTGAAAATGCCACGCAATCCCAAAAGGGGCTATCATTTTGGGACGGAGGGAGTATATCCAAATAACAAAGTTGAACTAGTGAAGAGAATTCCAATGTCATTTCATAGAACCTGGAATGCATACAGAAATTAAATTTGGTAAAACACAAGATGTGAGTGTGCATCACGTAACATCTACCAGGTGATGTTTTAGATAAAGAAAAGAAACGATATTCTGCACGAATTAAGTACAATGCAGTATCAAAAACTACAGCTTACGATAGGCTGTTGAACTGATGATTTTCTACCTGAGTACCACAGTAGAAATTCGCCTTTGCATATGGAATTGAAGGCTTCTGAAGAGTAGCAAGGGGTACTTTTGATGACCGAACATATCGCTGAGTAGTATTACAGAGTGTGAAATTCGGCAAGAAATCACTCTGCATCTCCGACCAAATCTACAGACAAACAAGCTAGTTACTGAAAATTAAGCATCAACCATAGGAAAGCCATGAAATTCCATCATATTCTCCAAAAATAAGGAAGGGCACTCCTTCGGAAACCCCCAAACGAAGAGAATTAAGAGAATAAATTTTATGTTACCTGTGTGCAATAGATATAAATATCTGTACTTATATATGGATATACACACATGGGGAATTTAAACATCCTTACCCCTATTTTATGTGTGAAATCTACATGATAATTGAGGTAACAGAATATCACAAGCCTCCCAATTAATATTCAAGTTCTTATATTGTTTTTTTTTTTTTTTTTTTTTTTTTGGAGAATATTCAAGTTCTTATATTGATAGGAATAGTATGCAATACGTTAACACCTCCACAATGCTAGAGAGAGAGAGAGAGAGAGAGAGAGAGAGAGAGAGAGAGAGAGAGAGAGAGAGAGTCCAAAAAACTTTTGTTACCATATCCTAGGACATAATAATTACATAATAACATTTCAGTATTCAGATAATATATGATTATCAACACAAAAATAATTAGAAGGCAGAATGTCACTGAGAGAAAATGAAACTCTCCACTGCGGAAACAAATAACAAAGGTCACCTCCAATGCTCCAATAATCATAATTCCCATAAATTACAGATAAAAATATGTATCTTAGCAACAACCAAAAAATTATGGTAAGTCAGGTGATTTGATTGTTTTGGATCTTCGTCATATTAAATCTCCAGGGTTTCAGAGTATTAGTTTGACTTTTTTGGGGAGGTAAACTGTATGCTTTCCAGTAGCCAAGGGAATAATCTGCACTGAGAGCCACAGGATGTTTTGCCTTTCAGAAATGACAATTGAGCTGTAGCTCTACTAGTCTACTCTAGCCAGCATTCTACAAGTATTGGAAGGGTTTAATGGAGCATTCTACAAGTATTTAGGGCTAGTGAACTCATGACCACAATGGAAAAATTATAGCCATACTCCATCGTACAATAGAAGTGCACCCCAGTACAGTAAAGAGGATATTTTTCTGCTCTAAATTTGATTTGAGTATTTTAATTCTAGAAGATTTTAGAGCAGGACTAAATCTGCAAACCAATATCAACACTTCAACAGGACCTATTCTATGTTTTTTTTTATTTGCATCAAAGCAGTATATGCAAAGTGGAATTAAGGTCAATTTGCATCAAACATTCAACGGTCGGTACTTCAGGAGACCAGCTTTCTCACTAGGTCGCCTCGTGGTTTAGTCTTGCATATGTTCTAACAGCTGTTAGCAGCTGGTAATATCATGTTTATCTCCTGATCCAAGCATACTGTTCTCTGTCTTTTTTTATTTGCATCAAAGTAGTATATGCAAAGTGGAATTAAGGTCAATTTGCATCAAAAATTTTAGGGTTGGTACTTCAGGAGACCAGCTTTCTCACTAGGTCGCCTCGGGGTTTAGTCTTGCATAAGGAGACCTGTACAAGAGAACGTCAGACCGACAACAGAACTCCGCTCAATTCAGAGAGGGTTTTCATAAGGTTGAGTCTAAGGAAAAAGTATGTCTACCAGATGATCTGAAGTCATTTTGGTTGATAAATACAAGGTCCATGTCGATATCCTCCCAAAGAGTTTAGGTAACACAAAAACAAAAAGGCGGCCCTGGAAGCAGAATTTAGTATCATTACAAAATTGATTTAGCATTCTCACAGAGCACATACTTAACAAATCATCTATGCCACGTACCAGATAACTACCATGTATGCACAGATGACAAAAGAATAAAGAGGGTGTGGGAGACCACCAATATTACATCCAAGGCAAGAAGAAAAACAACTTCTCCGAACCTGAGAAGCAAGTCTACTGGAGTATGACACGATAGATATATTCTCTTGCATCTCATTTAACATGAGACTGAATGAGTCTATTGATAGATCTCTAGATAGTAATTCATGACCAAGTTGCAAGATATTCAGTAGCTTTTCCAATTCCTGAACCAAAACAAAACGTTCAAAGTTAATATAAGAAACACCAAGATCTACTATAACTTAGACGAACCTGACTAGATAAAAGTTACTTACCACAATAGCACATAGGTCCTGAGACTCGAACCGGTCAAACAAAAATTCAATGTTCTCCCTGAATATTTTGTTCATCCTCCCAGCAATCAAACTTCTTAGGTTAATTGTCCTTCCCAATAACTATACACAAACCGGCACCATTGCGATAAGGATATGAGGAACAAGATGAATGAGGAAATCAAAACAAGCGCTCAGAAAAGAGAAAAATGTAGCTGAACAATAGAAGTCAAGAACCAATCAACCAATGAAATCCATAGTGTTAATTATGGGCATCCAACTCAAAACTAATTGGCGAAGAGAGAGGCCACTCAAGCTCGTATACTAGTTTTTGAGGTGATAATTAATCAAAGTGGGACATGGGACAAGCTCTAACACATAGCATTCTTCATTCTACAAGAAAGAATAGTATATCACCAATTCTGCAATTTCTGCACCAAATCACTATATGGACACTGCAAATGGTAAGCCAACATTAACCAAAAAAAATACAATGCGCACCATGTAATTGTGAATCTATATTTAGTACTTGTTACTAGTTGCGCTTCTATTATTTCATATTATTCCCAAGAGTAGTTTAGTCATAATGCTAATTAGGGTTCACTAGCCTTTTTCTATTTAACCTAGCTTTTACTCCTATGTTCAATACAGAGGCAATAGATATTATTTCCCTTTCACTCTTCTTTGCAAAGTATCATGGTATCAGAGCGGCAAACGTTGCCGAATATGCAACTCCTGTAAAATCTTTGAATCTCTCTCCCTTGCATCTCTCTCTATCGATCTCTCTTCTCTCTCTTCTTTGGTTTCTCTTTCCCAGTCAACACATCCAGTCGACACACGCATAGCAGCAACATCTGACCCTGACAGAACATACCCACCACTGGCCAACCTCCAGACCGGTATCGTCGCTTAGTTGGCAAGATGAATTATCTTACCAATACACGTCCCGATATCTCATTTGTTGTTAGTATGGTGGGTAAGTTTATGTCAGCTCCTAGTCTTCCACATTGAGAAGCGTGTCTTCGTATTGTGAAGTATCTTAAGGCTCATCCTGTACATGGTTGTTTTATCGATTTAATGGTCATTTGCGTATTGAAGCATCTACCGACGCTGATTAGGCAGGATCACCATCTGATAGAAGATCAACAATTGGGTACTATACTTTTATTGGTGGTAATCTAGTTACATGGAAGAGCAAGAAACGAACCATTGTTGCAAGATCCAATGCAGAAGCAGAGTATCGAGCCCTCATACCACATGTGAGATTGTATGGTTGCGAGCTTTACTCGAGGAGTTAGGTGTTGGTGTGCCTATTCCTATGTATTGTGATAATCAGGCAGCGATACCTATCGCTTCAAATCCAGTATTTCATGAGAGAACCAAACATATTGAAGTATATTGTCACATTGTTCGAGAAAAGATAGACAGGGGTGTGTTGGCTACTCTCTTCGAGTCTACAGGAGCTCAGTTGGCTGATATCTTCACCTAACCGTTGTTTAAACCACGTTTAGAGTTATTATGCAACAACCTGGAATTTTGTGATATTTATTCTCTAGCTTGACGGGGAGTGTCAGAATATTGTTAGTCCCACATTGGTTAACTAACTCTTGTATTGAGGTATCTCATAAAATAAATAAAAGTCATTTGTGTTAAGGTTAATTGACACCCTAAACACTTCTTTACTCTCTAAAATAACAATGTTCATAAAACTGCACTGAAACCAACCAAAGCCTCTTACCTCTTTTATTTTTAAGTAGGCAGAGAAACAATTACTCATTATTTGAAAAGGAAAAACAGAAAACTTGAAATTGTAACATAGAGAAATTGACAGAAAGTCAAAGATCAAGTGAGAAATTACTTTTAAGTAAACAACAAGAAACAATATGCATGCCCAAACCAAAGCCAACAAACGACAACACTTACTGACTGGAGAAACAAACTGTCATCAGATATGACTCCATGTAAATATCTTCTTACCTTCACTCGAGTCATCTTTAGTAGAGCAGTGAATCTCATAGGTTGGACAGAAAACTTCTCCCCATTCTCTAGGGAGAAAAGAAATGAAGAATCAAGTAAACTACTGCAGATTTCAACAACCAAAAGCAAAGATATCAGTTTTGCAGGACTTCAAGAAGAAAAAAAGTGAAAACCAGGGAGCAAAGGCAAACCTTGCAGCCCAACTTTTATAGTAAGTAAAAATAGTGTCACAGAGCTTGGAAACAAATATATCGAAACAATGATCCACCTGAAATGAAAAAGAAAAATTCAGAACTGAATAAAAAGCACATCATCGATAATGTAGGAACACCCATCCAGATTATCATCAACAAACATTTACTTCCATGTTTCTCTACGATTCCAATTCCATGAATACCCCCTGTAGAAAACCTTTGAACACCAAATTAAATGGAAAGGGTGAGCCAGGTATAGAAGGGTCCAAAGCTTGAGTTAGGAGTCGTTGTGGTTACAAACACTTGTTCTTTCTTTTCATATCTACGACTAATCCAAATACTTTTGCTTAGCCTTTCCTACTTATTTTAGACAGTCAACCCAAATAAACCCTGAAAACATCTTGTGTTTGGTTTTTTTATATTTATCCTACCTGCATTTAACATCTTCCCTAGCTTTTAGCATTAACAAAAGACCTATCTACACTTGCCAAGGAATTAATGCCTTCGCACTACTAAACTTCTTCTGCTTTGTCAATTTATTGACTTCGACATACCTATCAGAGTCACTGTAACCCTTAGAAACTTTGCTTGATGACATTGATGAACTTGATCTTACGTTGAGAGTTGTTAGATACAGTCCGATTCAATTCGAAATAGGGGGGATGTGCTTGTCATGGGAATGCACGAAAAGTCCACGTATATTTTCAGTTAATCCATAATTGGCTCACGCATGTACGTACATATGTTCTGGGCTTTACCTCAAAACCTTTCCTTGCGTATCCAACGTTTTTGTCTCGTAAACTAGAAACTTAGAAACTAGGTTAGAAAAACAACGGTTTGATTGTTTCTCAACCCAAATAAATATCAGGTTTAATTATGGGAGTCACCGTTCAATCACTCGCTCGAGATAAACCATACTAGCATTGCAATTTACGGGAACTTGACAACACAGAAGTACATGAAAATTTTCCAAGAGAGAACAATCAACAAAGTCATCTTCACAAGAAAAGGTTCACACAGTTAAATGACCTCAGCTTCAATTTCATCATAGAGGAAGCGTTGCTTGAGAACAGCCAGTGCTTGCCGAGCGGAATCATTATAAATGTCAAATGGAATTAAAACACTCTCCAAAAGACCAGTATTCTGTGCCTCAATAACGTGATCCACCAGCATCCAGGGAAGAGAGCATTCAATAGGAAACTGCAAATTGTCAATAGATGAAGCATAAACAGTTAAGAAGGGAGATACTCAGAAACAGAAGAACAAGAAGATAATATAAAATTCGAATAAGTACACTACAGATTCAGGATAATTCTATTGTTTTCTAATGCTACGTAATTGAAAGCTTAGGAGTGTTAGGACCTTCTTGGTAGAAGGAGATTTCCCAAAGGAACTTGGAAGAACAAAGCCGTGCTCAGGCTGCGTGGACATGCGTACATGGGCGCATGTGCTTTGTGTGGTGGGCAAAAGGAAAATATTGTACCGGGAAGTATTTTTGGTATCAGAACCACTTACCCATTGCACAGCTCTATGGTAAAGGCAGCGAAGTGGGTAGAGGACCTGGGGAATGTGATTCTGCCAGCATAGGACGTGCTATGTGGGTGCTTATGACCTGCTATCCCACCTCACCAACCAGCGGTGGAACCTGGGCAATGCAACGGAGTCCCAAATATCCATCTACGTATGGATATATATGTAATTTTGATGTGTCGTATTCTATTTTCAAGTGGATTGAAAGAATGAGGCTTAAGACAATTAATTAGGCCGACTAAGGATTAATTAGATATGGTATTGGAAAATGAAATAAAAAGAATTCTTGACGTGTGTCGTGTATATGCTTGTACTTGGAGGTGATTTTTGGATATTAAATCAAGAATGATATGAGGATTGCGTCAAAGGAATTCAATCCAATTAAATACAACAATAATAACATAACCCATCTAGTCCCCAATCATTGCGGGCATGGGCGGGGATGATTGGAGACAAACCTAACCTTTGGCCGCCATATGTACAAAGTGGCTCCTCTCAAAATACCACCGAAACCGTAGCCCTCCTAAACCTCCAAGAACCGAGGAGCTACAGGGCCATTTTTGTTGCAAACCCATGCCCCCAAATCAAAGCCAAAAGGCTCAGGGAGGGCCCTAGAGACCCAAATCAATTCAATCCAATTAAACGAGGAAAAAAAAAGATGTGTTGCAGTGTTTACGTATGTTAAGCATCTAACTCAAAACCAATCGGCAATGAGTGGAGAGGCCGCCCAGGCTAATAAACTAGTTTTAGGAGTTAAAATAGACTAATGTGGGGACTAACTCTAACACTCCCTGCCGTATAACCCCTGACCCGCACGTGGAGAGGTAAACAAAGGATCAATAACATAGGAGTCATAATGAAACAAGGTACACTTAAGGCACAAACAATGGGGCAATTAATCAAGAGAGTCTTGTCCAAAAGTTTCCGAAAGCCTAACTCTGACACATATCAAAACATCAAACTCAAAACTAATTGGCAATGAGTAGAAAGTCCGCCCAAGTTCATATACTAGTTTTAGAGGATATATTTAAAACTAATTGGCAATGAGTAGAGAGTCCGCCCAAGTTCATATACTATTTTCAGAGGATATATTTAACCAACGTGGGACTAGCTCTAACGGTGTACATGGAAAAGTTGGTCGGCAAATTGGGGCTAAAGGAAGAAAGGAAAGGATAACATAATGGAGAGCAAATTGTAAATTAATGGCACGTTTAGCATGTGAGGGAATTGTGATCTTCTTGAATCAAGTAGTGAAATCTTAGTTACATGAAGCGGGTGCAAGGGCAGATGCGGGGGAGCGAGCGGACATAGAAGAATCTAACATTGAGAGTGTCTACACGAAGTACATATATACATTAATATAATCCACACACACACAAGCATATAAATAAAACATATAGGCTCGATTTGGTTTGGTTTGGTTTAGTTGGAAAATTTGAGTTTACATCTCCAAATATCTTATAGTAGCTTTGTAGTTTCTCTTGCTTGGCAACACTTTTTTTTTTTTTGGTTTCAATTGGGATTCGTATGCTTAAGTTTCCTAGTTGGGAAGACGCACCTTTCTTGATGGAACGAGATTCCTAGTAGATTCTAAACTTGGGAGCACAAGAGTGAGGCTTCAGTCGTCATGCAACTTTAATAGTTAAGTCATAAGTGTGCCATGAACTCTTCGATGGACGTAAATGAAATGAATAGGACTCCAAGTTCACTACTTATTCATCAAGACAAGGAACCATACTACCTAAATAAATACACATATGAAGTCATAAAACTTTCTAATTTATTCACCTGAATGACACGAGAAGACTCCAGATAAAATTCTCTGAACCACAAAAAACCCAGATCTGTCAGACTTGCAACAGTTTCTGTAAATAGCATAACAGCAATCATTAACTTCAAAGATACAGGAATACATAGAATTTCAGCTAATGCTACAGCAATAAGGCAAAGCCTACATGTTAACAGAAGCTGTTGACAGTAGAAGTACATCTCAAAAACATTGATGCACCTGCCCTCAAGCAGCAACATCGAAATATGAATCTAGGTGCTCCAGCGCACACAAACCCATCACCACTATGGACTTTGGTGTACGAGGAGTGGTCTCGGAGAAGTCAACAAGGGGAAGAGGCAAAAGCATCCGCTGTCAAGAAGCCAAACGTGTGCCAAGTTTCACAGGGACAAGGGAGAGAAGGGGGTTCAAAGGGGCCTTACAACTTGAATGCCATATATTGATGAGCATGTTTGGAGACAACTACAACAAAAACAAACATTTATGTACCTGTTTTTTTTATGAAAAGAAGAAACGTCAGAGCTACTTGTCATTAAATTCATGGATGATCAGCTTTCACATCTGTTAACGCTTGTCCACATTACTTAATCATCACCTCCAAAACCAATATATGGGCTTGTCGGCCTCTCCACTCATAGCCAGTGGGTTTTGAGTTGGATGATTTTACAACATAGCTCAACCGTAACTTATAAAATCACCTAAAGCTGTAAATTAACAGCTCCTCTTAAGCATTTCTAGCCACTAGGAGCAGATGTCTGACTGAAACTTCTGTGATATCATCAGTGTTTCAAAAACCGGTCGTTTCGTTAGAGGAGTTTGGACTTCCGATTATGATATTTACCTATGCAGCTGCCATGCAGTTCCCTATTGGACGGTATAGGGCCGTGTCAGTGATACAGTTACCAAGGACAGATCCAGAAATTTGCATTAGTGGGGCACACATATTAGTAAACTTAACCCGTCCCGTTTATTATTCCTTAAAATACTACAGTTTTTGCCAGTGAAAAAATGTATTGGTGACTACATATGTAACTTCATCCTATAATAAACAGAAAGGGATGTGTTTTCACAAAAAGATGGTGTGAAAATTTAGCACTCTAAGAAATAGATCAGACAAAAGTCCGCATAAAGGAAATTTAGATTAATTTTATCACCATCATAAATTTATTGGGTATAATTGAAATATTTAAGAATATGAATATAATTTTACAAAATCAAGAGCGAGCCCATGCCCCACGGGACCCCACATACGTCCGTCCAGAACCGTTACATGTCCCGATACCATGGCTTTGAACCCAGGTAGCTCTACTAGAGGTAAACCTATCGGTAGATTATGAGACAAATAGTTGATACAGATAATGGTTGTGCATTATGCGGTGGTATGTAATTCCAGGTCAATATCCTAACCCACATCATTATGATGGGTAAATGAGACTTATGCTATATGAGGGCTGAGGTACTCTACCCACCAATTACAGAAAATTCTAGATTTATCCCATCTAACCAAGCTGGTCTGGTGTCTAAAAAATAAGGGTCGGGGTAGAGAAATCTCTTTCTCAGAGCTTGCTCTTCTAGGTCAAATGACTCAATTCTGACAGTAGATTGGTTTTTTAAAACATGTAGCAGCAACTCAGACACTTAATCTGCGGACTTCACACCCTCAGTAATGGCCTAAGTAAAACTGGCTGCCTTCACAACACCAGTAAAGGCCTGCCATTTACTTTGAACAGCAGACATAGATAAGGGAATCATTTACAGGCCTTGGTGTTTATGAGGCCATCACAGACATCTTCATAGAGCAGAATTATCAGTACTTGACAACTTGTTTTCCCGAGTTCAATTTTTCCTCTTTTAGAGAGGATATAATTCAGGTCGATCTTAGCTCTTCAATTTAAAAGTATGGCATGACACTCCTCTCAGATACAGCACCAAGAACACATTTAAGTGCAAGAAAAAAGAAGAAAGTGAAAGATTCAAAAGAAAAAACGAATGCTAACACAATTTTATGTAGCTGAAGATGAAATTCTTAATACTCAAATAACTTGAATGATTTTATTTCTTAAACGTCAGAAGGGGAAATCTTTTCTTAAACGTCAGAAGGGGAAATCTTTTCAAAATCAACACGCCAGAAAAGGAACATCGCATATTTTAATATCAAAGAGCAAAGAGGGAGATAATATAACCTGTATAGTCCAATATATGCAAGAAAAAACTAAGCTTGTAGAAGAAAGTTTCGAGTTGTTTCAAATCATTAACAGGAATCTCGGAGCTGCTATTCCCAAATATTCCCCCGGGCTTTCTCAGATTACCCCCTGAGACAACTTCATATATCAGGAACTGCAAGCAGTGCGCCTGTAGCCAAAAAAAAAAAAAGGAAAAGTAAAAAAGCATGATTTCTTTTTCTTAAAAAAGTATAATTAAGCAGGGTGATGCAGGACAGAATTAAAGAAATCAGTATGATTGATTGGTGATTGATTTGTGATTGATTGGGGGTTGATTGGTGATTGATTAGTAATTGATGCTACTTTATTTAGATCATTCTAGCATAATCTTAGGCAGATTTTCTCTTTGTTTATTAGGAATGGTCAGCTCAATCTTTGGCAGATTTGACCTTTGATTTGTTTCCTTTATTCTTTATGTTTCTAGTAGTATAAGTACTCTTGTAAGGCATAAGGCTAGGTACCTTTTTTCCTATCAATCAATAATATTTCAGCGAGAGTTTTATCTTTCTTCTGGTGGATTCCAGCCCCCGTGGACTCCGGATTTTTATCTTTGCTTCCGTGCTGCGTTCCAGGGTGTAAATGATGTTCCAGATCCAGACACTAGCAAACATATCGACTACATCACCAATACACTAAGTTGAAATGAAAGGCATATGACTGGTACTACAATCTCACATATTTAGCTCCCTTATGGAGAACTGGGACAAAAAGAAGATGCCAAAACCCAAAAAGAAGCTCAATAAAAGAAACTTCAAAAAATGTTCTAAAAAGCATCACTCATTCAAAACCTCTTACATTTTAGTCGAGCCAATTTACCCATAGGACGGTTCTCTTCAGAAGGTCGCCTTGTCGATTGATCCAAAGCCCATCAACAAATTTTCACAAACTGGTATTACATAATCAACCTTAACAAAATTTGGATCCTCTCCACTATAAAGATAGTGCTAAAGGGCAATATGGAATGTGTGATCCATGTCTTCCTCAGCCCCTGACACATAATGCAAATAACAAATAGGTCTTCACCAGTCATGTATATCCTAGATATTGAGCTTCTGAGCCAAAGTCCAAGTAAATATTTTAACCTTAAGAGGCACACAAAAACCCAAATCATCTCTCGTAGGGAAAGATAGTTACATACGTCCATGTTTGTTATCAAGAACGGCACTAAAGTAAGATTTAGCAGAGAATAAGTTAAAGGAAGGAAGAGTGCACACACATGAATATCTACATATTACAAAACCAAAATTTGATGAAGATACATTCTCAAGAACTGCCAGCAAGGAAACAAATCCATTAATCTCACACTCAGCCCTGGTTGGTTTGCTTGGTGATTCGTTAAAAATAATCAGTAACCAAAGAAGCTTTTCTGGGTGGGGTTGGGTACTTAATAGCTCATTCAAGAAAACCAACATTTTCTCTTCTAAGTTCTAACTAAGCAAAGCGGATGAAAACTATGCTCATTCTTGGTTTCTCTTATTGCTTATTTTAAAAAAAATAAGAAACCAAGCGATGAGAACCAAACAGGCTCTTATTAAGATTTCTAGTGATCTGAAACTCAATAGAAATCAAAGACGAAGAAGTACAATAGAAGCATTTTGAGCTGTCGATAACTAATGCAAACGCGGTAATAATTAACCAAATGAAGACTCCCACTTCAAGTATCCTCCCAAAAACGATTAGACAGCCCCAGTGCTGTCAATGGATCGGTAAGTTCTTCCCCCGCCGCAAGCCATTAGGAATTGTCTTCCCTCTGAACCCACCATAACCACTTACCAACCAAACCAATATTCCTTAGCCACCATGTCCCATACCAAGACCTCCCTTGCACTTCAGGATGGAAACCCCTTCGAACTAACCAGATCCTTATTGCCCTTCCTGTTGCCTTCGGACAAAAATTCTCATCAGCTCCTCAATCTTCTTAGCTACCCTCGTCCAATCTCTAAAGAAGGAATTGCAGTAAATAGGAACACTTGCCAAAACATGTTGGCCTAAAGTAGACATACCACCTTGGAAATCACGGCTTTCATTCACCCATCTTTTCCAACGGTTTTCCAATCTTTCCACCACCGGTGCCCAGAACTTTTCATCTCTATGATACAATCAAAAGTAAGAACCAATAAATTACTCCGTAAATTTTCAACTGATCGTCCCATCACCTTTGGCAATCAATTCAATAGACCATTAACAGACACTAACAAACTCTACTGAAGATTAACCACGAGTCAAGACACCATCAGAGATACTCAAATCATAGAACATACCATTTTCCCCACCATAACACAAGACAAGAAAATGGTATCACCTGCAAACTGTAAACATGCTGAAACCAAATCTCAACCCATTCCGAATCCGTCCACTACCTTGCGGTATATGTGTTGAGTAGATTAGATGTGCGAGTATCAAATGAAAACTTTCTAGAATTACCTTAGATTATAGTATCATAACTAGGGGTGCAAACGAGCCCAGTCGAGTTGAGCTTTGCAGTGTTCAAACTCGTTGTTAACTAAACGAGCCTAAAATTTGGAGCTTGGCTAGTTTACTAAACGAGCTCATTTAAACGAGCCGAGCCTATACAAACGAGCCGAGCTTTTTTTAGCTGAGCTGAGCATTAAAGTGTTGAGCTCGGATCGTTTACTACAGAGCATAAAACTCGAGCTCGAGCTCGGCTAGATTACTAAAAGAGCAAAGCCGAGCCAAGCCTTGAGCTATTTGCAAGTAGCTCGGTTCATTTGCAGCCCTAAATGTAACCTATTCATGTACGATCCTATTTTACAAGATTTAACATGCGGAGTACCATGTTTCCTTCCCATTATAGCAGAGTGATTTGCTTTCCAGTTACAACAGGGAGAAGCACGCCTTTTCAGAAATCACCATACCAATATTTCAGACTTTTAGTTGTTGACATGGCAATATTCCAGGGAGTAGCAATAAAACCCATGACCAATAACAGAAGTTAAATGTGACAAGCACCACATAAAAAAATGTGACAAGTACGACATACAGTACAAAGAAAATGTGATGATGTAGAACCTGTGCAGCAGTTGGCGCAACTGGCCTTGGATAAAAGAAGTTCCCTTTGCTTTCTTCGCCTCCATGTTGTAAGGGTTGTACCTCAGATTCAGGTTTGCTTGTATTCGCCATCCAGTCCGCTGAAAGTGTGCGCATATCAGAAAGAACCCTGCATATTGACAACCAGATCACATTAAGTAAAGGGAGATTACTGCAAGGAGTTCTATATGCTCAGATTTAATGATTCCCTCAATAACATGGTGAGATATTAGAGGACAAAATATATTCATTGGCTGATGTTCATAGGCAAAATGACATCTAATTGCTCCAGTACCATTTACAGAAATTTTATTTTCCTGGCAGTACAATTTCCTTATTAACACAGGTAAACCCTTCAAAATGTTGTAAGACAAAGCAACTTGTCAGCAAGTTAACTTGGTCAACTTCACTCACCTTGCACCTGTGGAAACTAAGATAACTGGAGAGGCATTACGATTTTCGGCTGCCAAAATACACTAAACTATAAAACAGGAAAATGTCACCTTAAGTGGCCAATGGCAAGGTAAATATCCTTCTACTCATCAACTCGCAGGAGACATCATTCTCTAGCGGAAATTGCAATTCCATCCCGATAAATCCTCAAAACATCTCAAGGCAAGGTACTTAGGAAACTCAAATATTTTTCCACTTTAGGAAACAATTGAGTTAATTTAACCTACTATTAGAGATAAGGAGAAAGAAGTGTTTAGCCCTAACACAAAAACATATTGTTGTATATAAAGTGAGTGAGCACAAAAACAAAATAACAGGAATCCCTCACACACTGAACCCTATTTCATCAAGAAAGGAGCGCACCAACACAATCTCACATGTAGTGTGGGCCATGGCTCTATACTCCACTTCAGCACTAGACCGTCCAACGACTGCTTGTCTCTTAATCTTCCCAGTGACAAGATTCCCACCAAGAAAGCTACAAATACAATATCCTTGGTGGTATACCACTATCTCTCTCTGAGCAATAAAGCCTCTATGACCAATCGCATCTCCTCCCAATTATCATCGTCAACTGATATCCCTCCCTCCCCTCCTTATCTTTTAACGAACTCAATTACCCCACTTCTAAAAGCACGATATCACAAAAAACACAACCACCAAGAACTAATTCTGACTTTCTAATAACTAGCCACAAAAAACAAAACCATGAAATCTGTCCGAAAACAGCACCTACACAATGAGGCTCTTTCCTTTCAACCCGACTCTCTTGTATCCATTCAAAAGTCTTATCTCTCTCTTATTTAAGCACTTTTCACTTGGTTAATTCAAACAGCGAATGAAAGTTCAACACGGTTATAGCTTTAAGGAAATTTTTGCTCCGTCCATGGGAATTGATCTTGCTACAGACACCTTGATAAGCGGGCCCAAGCCCCATGGAGAAGGGACCAACGGAGAATATCGGAAGGTTTTTTAAAACCACATTGAAAGTCACTTTGAAAGCGTTAAGCAACAACTTATTCTCCTAAACAATTGGATCTCTCTCGAAGAAGATTTATTCAGATACCTCAATTTGATTAATAAACTACCTGTTTACTTGTATCACATTTTTCTTATACCAGCGTGGAATTCTACTTTAAGTTAAGTTGAACTCCTTAGGTAATGATCCTTCTAAAATATTCAAGTGGAGTAAATAAAAAAATTCCAAGTGATGCGGTAAGGGGTTTGTATTGGCCAGGGAAATGAACGGAAAAGTGGGTTCAGGGCTTGGGGAGTCTTCAGCGAGGAGCTCCCAAAGGAGTTCAACCCTTCTTTCTTTTGCTTTTGGTTGTTCTCTCTAAAAGCGCTAAGTATAACAATAATAAGATTTTCAAGGGCTTTGAGTGGTAGGTAGGATACAACGAAAAAAGATATAGGACATAGAAACAAATGATTTTAGAAAAAGAACAGATATACTGGGTTTTTATGGGGTTGTACCAAATCTGTCATCCAAGTTACATGGGTGATGTTGGTTAAATAGCTATAAGCAATGAACCCCCGTGATATATCCTTGGACAACCATTTTCAGTGAGTTCCTGTGGTCGTTACTAGTATTACCATTGGATCAAAAATTGGTTTGGTTGTCTGATGTGACAAACTAACAACACACACAACTAATATGGTTTGTCTCCAGCCAGAGTGGTATTAAACCCTTTCATGTCCCAATCTTGCCAAAGCAGCAATAAATTTTGTTTCATTTCTAAGAGCCATATAATCAAATGGTTCTAAAATAGAAACTTGCCAAAGCAATTGAAACAACATAAAATGAGAGCAACACCAACCTACTAAGGTCCTTCTTCTTTCGAAAGGTCGTCCGCAGCATAGTGGCTAATGTATTTTGCACAAAATCCTGGACTTCTGCATGGATTGTTTCCCATACTGCATTGGCTACCAATGTATCACATCGTTGCATCATTGATCCAACGCTCTTAATGTAGCTAACAAGTTCAACCAATGCTTTCCTTTCCTCTAAACTGTAATTATATCGTACAACCTACATTGAGATTCGAGTGCCATCACTTTCAAAAACCATAACAAAAGTGACAATCGTACTACGCAACAACCATAATATAGCCAACTTCAATTATTGCTAACTTGTGAGAGCTTTTCCCATTTTCGCAATTTGAGACATCAATTTAACTTGATTCGAGAAATATCCACACATAAATTAGACAATAATTAAGATGTATAATACAAGGACAAAAATCTGTAACAGTTGTCATACACAAATATTGTAATCTCATAACTTGAAAACTAGAAAATGATACATAACAATTACTAAGTTGAAAACACTTGCTATCGCACCCAAAAAAATCTAAATTTTGTCCAAAATTAAAAGTATAACTTGTTACAGCTTGTACTACATCGGTTAATTATCACTTCCAAAACTAGTATATGAGCTTGGGCAACCTCTCCACTCACTGCCAATTGGTTGTGAGTTGGATGCTTTAACATGGTATCAAAGCTAGGCTTTTGGAGGCTTTTGGACAAGACTCTATGTTGTCGATGGTTGGTTCTCCCTTTGTTTGCCGTTGATAGTTGTCGTATGTATTGAGTTATTTGTTTACCTCACCACGTGCGAGTCAAGGATCGCACGTGCGGGGAGTGCTAGAGCTTATCCCACATCGGTTAATAATCACCTTCAAAACTAGGATATGAGCCTGGGCGGCCTCTCCACTCATTACCAATTGATTTTGAGTTGGATACTTTAACAAAACTCCACACAAACACATCTGTAATGTTGTCTTCTGCAAAACTTACAAGAATACATAGTTAAATTGTAAAACTTATCGACACTAAAGAGAGATAGAGCAAGAAAAGGAGTCAGATGAGAGAGAGGGAGGGGGGCGCATGAAAGGTCAAGAGGAAGGCGGAACAACAGCGGACAACAAAGTCGCCGGCATTTACCCACAATTTTGCTAAGGATACAAAGTCAAACTATTAGAGCCCCTTGACCGACGGCAACGCAACGCCTCATCCTTTCCAACCACATAGTTTTGATCCAACATATTGGAGGTTTTGGACACGGAGTCATAGATCCGAGAGCTCATGGGAGTGCGATTAAAGTCAAAATCAGCTAGGCAATCCACCTATTCCACCAGTCAAATATGCGTCTAAAGGCCATAACACCCTGGTCCGCTGCGTTGTGTAATGCCACAACTGTTACACAACAATAATTAGCCTGCAGATGTCTGTCACACTGCTATATCAGCTGCTTCGGGCATTGGCAAGCACTGAGATGTATCTCTATGATTAGGCATTCAGTAAAAGTAGAAGGTTTGCTAGTTGTTTATTACTTATCCCAATGTATTTGTATATGATTCACATGAAGACAATTACCTTTGTTATTGGAGTGGGTAAAACCCAACTTCATAGGAAAAGGATCAGAGCACGTGCAAATCACGTGCTCAGCATAAACACCACGTAAGCGTGGCTTAGGTCGGGGGAACCACATGAAGGTCCCCCCAGGTTATAGCCGAGCAAGGTAGGCCATGTGCACGGCACAGATGACGCCATGAGATGGTGGCAGCACCATGGAAGGGCACGCAGGGCTAATGCCAATCAGATAATTGGTCGGCAGCATCATACAGGAACGTGCAAACACTCTGCCGAGCAGGGTGCAGCTATTTGGCTAACCGCCTTGAGTGATAAGGTGGTAGACCGTTCTAGAATGATCTGGAACAATATCCTACGTGATAGGAGTGAATTCCGTGATTCAAGGGATTGGCATTGAGCTTCCATAATGGATGAGGAGTCCAATATAGATGCAGAATCCTAGCAAGAAGGAAGGTTTGATGCAGCAAGGATTGTATTGCCTTATGGACGAATCCCATTCAGGAAAGGACTCCTAACGTGATTAAGATCCTAGGGCGGCAATGGTACTTAACAAGCAAGTAACCTACAATTATAAATAGGACATCATACCCATGAAGAGAGGTACGCTGTGAATGACTTTCATATGCATTGAGTGATTTGTCAAATAGTATGAGATACTAACTTAGGCATCGGAGGGCCTACCGCCGACGAGAGGCGTAGCCGTAGGAGCTCTAACCCTTTCTTTGTGGTTGCAGCAATTAGGGTTCCGGCGTGGAGCATGTGATTGATTTCTTTGTGGATGCACCAATTAGGGTTCCGGCATGGAGCATGTGATTGATCTCTCAAGGAGCGAGGTAATCAAAATACTAAGAAGAGGTGAGTTTGAATTGGATTGTTATTCAACTGAAGGGCTCAACAACTTTAAGAATGTTTGTACCACATCAAACAAGTCCTTAGCATATAGAAACATCAAGAAGCCAAATAAAACAAAAATGACAAAAGGAACAAGACACAACATCGAACCTAGAAGTACAACACTCAAGAATGGGGGACAAAAAGTCAAAATGAAAACCTTTTCATAATCAGAAAATGATGTTGCCATCTCGTGTGACATAGTAGGAACTGCATCCTTGCAGGGACGAGAGAATTTCCATGCGCATTGCTCCCAAATGCGAGCAGTCCACTTGCTTAAAAGCTGAAAACCTTCAACAACTATGTCATATATGTTTCCTTTGACTTCCTTGTACCACTCAGCATCTGCACCATCCATTGATTTCAATAACCCTAGCTGCACAACAATGGCGAAAGCATAAAGAACTCGATAAGACAAAATGAAGAAATATAGAACGACAAAAAAGTAACAAAACAACTAAATTAAAGTCAAAATGTAAGGGTCTCTTTGGTAAGACTGCCAACTTTCAGTATTTTTATTTCAGGTAAACGAATTTCCGAATTTTTAACAAAAATACACTACAGAAAACAGCATGGTGCACACTAGTGTTCAGAAACTAAATTTGATAGAGAGGTGGCCCCGGTGGGAGGGTAGCCAGATGGTCAACAGTTGCTCTGGAAGGTCACTGGAACCAAATTCTCCAGTGGGAACGTGGCCGTGTAGTTGACAGGAGGGTTCGAGGTAGCAGCGTCCTCGTAGAGGTGGAGGATGAGAGAATGAAAGAATGAAAAGTCCTTCATAAAAAAAAAGTCAAACCGACAGTTTTCTACCTCCAGCAAGTTTGAAACTTTCAAAAGTTAATCTCTCTTATTTTGGAAGCAAAACAGTAGTCAAACCAAACACAGTTCCATTTATAGCTTCGAAATTAAAATAGAAATCCAGAAATGGAACTGCAACCGACATAGCTTAAATTATCCAAACCACTTATTACCTAATAGCAATTACAAAAAATTAGAATTACAGTACACCATACATTTTGGAGGTCCAAATTTACTGCTTTCAGTCATAAAGTTTTATTTGGTAGGCATATATATACTAATGTCAAAAGACACCCAATTCGGGATGCTATTTAGTTCGATAGTTAGTTCACCATAATTAACAAGGAGGATAAAGACTATAAGTTATAGGTGAAGCAGCAATTCTGAGAATTGTCATCTATCTTTTATCTCGAAAGGGGGGCAGTTGAGGGGGCAGTTGATATTTAGAACTTTATCCTATTTTCAAGGTGAAATGTATGGAACAGCATTTGGCCAAAACAATGAACTAGGTTAATGGACTATTATTGTGATATCTTGACCCATTGTTTCTTAACATATAGTTGGTCAAATAGCATATAATGGAGCTCAGTAACATGATAGCAAATACGAGGTCATTTTTGTAACTCTAACACATAGGAAGGGTTCAAGATGGAATAAGCAAAAAATAAATTGCAATATCGAATATTCTACAAAGAACATATAAAGATAAAATAAGAATTTTGAAATGGAGCTCCTAAAAGTTCTAGAGCATCCCAGAAAGTTTTCGAACAATCTCGAAGGTTCCTCATTGTTGGAGAA
This sequence comes from Gaultheria prostrata, assembly GCA_036023075.1. NCBI lineage: Eukaryota > Viridiplantae > Streptophyta > Magnoliopsida > Ericales > Ericaceae > Gaultheria > Gaultheria prostrata. The sequence goes on along the minus strand of JAXBDA010000810.1, from coordinate 14,478 downwards.
GGTTCTAGAGAGTCCAGGAAGGTTCTAGAACATGGAAAAACCTCAAAGAGCCTAGATTACGAAGGAAGAGTCCGGGATATTCTAGAATGCCTCAAAGAACCTTCAAGTGCCGTTAATTTGTTCAATCATAGTATTGAAAAAGTTCATGAAAAATAACTTGTGAAAGGATAAATGAACTAATGAATTGGTGCTACAAGTGCAAAAGAGGCCATAATATCAATCGATACACCCTCCCTCATTCACAGTAAGATGTCTAGGAAGATGTAATGAGTCTCCCTAGCCACTCACATGGATGGGAGATATAAATCCATCTTGTCCACAATATCTCATTCATTTGAACTGCATTTGAAAATTGTATTCCATGTTATTATAGAATATATCACATATTCAACAGTTCCCAAATATATCAAACTTTTGAGCACTTAGTCTTACACAAACATCCAAAGATTGATGGGAGTTTTGATGCCCAGACCGGACACATCTATACCAGACATTCATACCATGTAAAGTAGAAAATGTAACGTTCCCAGCTCGAACAATTTAGTTGGATGGATCATCAAAAATCTGAGTTGGATTTGCTTGTTAGTTGGATCGGATGCAAGCAAGGTGGTAGGGGAGGCTAGTTGCAGGGAACAAGAAGGTGGCAAGTATGGAAAGTGAACCTTCCCCTTACCACGGTTATTTTTACTGTTGGAACTTTGAAGATAATAGGTCTTTGAAATGTACAGCGACCAATGTAAATGCCTGTAACAGAAACTATTTATCCTTGACTATTATACTCTTCTTCTTTTTTAGTAATTTGTAGCTGAGATGGAGTACTTCACTATGGAAGATTATTTGTTGAAGGTATGGTACCAAGTTAGTATAAACACAGACACAGACAATAAGATACAGAGACGCAAGGAAGAGGAGTACCTGGTTCATAGATGAAGCGAAACGGACTATAAAGTCGTCATGTTCAGCGCGAATTGCTCCAATATGATTAATGATCAGATAATGTCGGTGGTAAGTGGATATTGTGTCAAGGTATTCGCCAAATATATGTTTTAACACCTAAAGATTCTGGACAAAACTTCTTATAGGCATTCCAGCATAGGAAACTAAAGATATCATGAATGGGCAAACAACCACAGGATAAGACTCGTTAAAAAATCTTGGGAACTGAACTTATCACACAGAAACCAAACGATCTGACTTGAGACACATAAGCAGTGTGCATTGCCCGTATGCCACACAAACAAAAACGACGATGGCAAATATGCAATATTGAAGGCATATAGCAGACAGCCATCTTTCCAGAAATAAAATAAATAGAACTGATTAAAAGAAGAAGAAGAACCAATGATCTCTGATAGTCTGAATGTGGTCATGGTTGAGGATATCTATAGTCAAATTACCCCTCTTCCAGTTTCTTCGATGAGTTGGTCATCACCAATTAACATGTATCAGAGCAAGCAATAGATCCTTTTGTTGAAAGGTCATTGCTACTCAGATAATCACAATAGCTTCACATGTCTGTACTGCTCATGGAATTGAGCTTCACCACATGAACGCAGTGCTAGTGAAAATATAAGTAGCACAATCACCCCTCTCTCTACAGCTGAAGCTTTTGGTGGAGCTGGTGATCAACCATTAGCAGTCAAGAAATTTGGGGGTCCAGCTAGAATTTATGTCTTTAGACACTTCAAACACCAATCCACCCTTCAAAAGAGCTTCTCAATCCTTAAATTTGAAGTATCAAAAGTATCCATCAAAGTAGCCAGTTTTTACTTTTTTAGCCTTCACAATGTACATTGCATTAGCATACTACTAACTGATTTTACTTTAGCTTTCTCCGCTACTTATATATCCCGCAAAAGTCGGGAATTCTCCACTCCCTGGATACCACCTAGAAGTTTATCACTTCAAATCACATTCAACTTCCTTGCAAAAGCTTTATTGTTATTTAGAAGCAAACTTATAGAAGCTCAAATACTACTTGGACTGCTCTCCAGAGGTACTTATGTATGCCTGAAGATTTGTCCAAAACAGCAACGAACAGTTTCTTGACTTATTCAGTTGCACTCGACATTTCAATTAAACAGTATTTCATTGTGATGACCCACCTATTGAAAACTTAGTGAATTTCAAAATATGCTCCAGCCTCATTTGTTTATCAGGTGAGCTAATTTCAAACGAGCCTTAATTAATCGGATCTTGAGTAGCTTGAATAGCTTAAATTATAAGCTTATCGAGCCAAGTTGTAGATTATTCAAGCTTAACATGTGCAGCATTGGGTTGTTTATCCTACAAACCGATCCAAACAAGCTTTTAAAAAGCCGTACACGAACTCAAGTATCTTGGTTTTGTTTATCAACTCTAACTAACAGGACATGCCACGGTGTGACAATTCATTTGATGCTCTGATACAGATATTACACTCCTATTGGTCCCAGCAGTCAACAAGTATAATTGAGGCCCAGTTCAAATAAAAGATGACATGAGATAGGAAAAAGTCCACAAGTAAAAGGAGTATCATCTTATCCAATGATTCAATAAGGTAAAAGAACAAGAATAAGAGGATATTCTTGTGCTTCTCGGGGTGGAAGCTCATGAGGCGCTGGAAGAGTGAGGAGACGAGTTTGGGCAGTGAATTTGGGAAAGTACATAGACAACTCTTTCAAAATTGCAGCTGGAGAAAGATGAAGATCCGGGAATGCAGGTATGACTGGATCATTCTACAAGAAAAGAACAATTACTACCATAAATAATCTGGGAATGCAGGCATGACTGGATCATTCTACAAGAAAAGAACAATTACTACCATAAATAATCACCAATATCCACACTCGACAAACTAAAGCTTTTAGTGATAATGTCATCTTATATACCTTGAATATAGTGATCAGTCTGTTGATTTTCACCCTTTTATATAGTGACTCACTGTCTTTCTCCGACGAAGTTGCAAGTACAACAAGAACTGGCAAAACCCGAAGAAGTATATGCCTCTCAGGAAATAGAAGAGCAAAATCCAGCTCCAGCGACTCCACCGCAAAAACTATAAGGACCTGAAGAATGTCTTCTACACTGTTTCAAGTGAAGGATCATCAAAATGATGAACTAAAGTTACATAATTTAAAGGTCCAATCAGCAATGCAAGACAGCACGAAACATGTATACCAAATGTAAAAATAAGAAAAGTATGAATGCGAGCACATTAAATTTGTCATATTTGGTTAAGGGGTTGTTTGATACCCATTTCAGTACTTAAAAACGAATTTGAATGCATTAAGTGATAAGTATAAGTAGTTTTAAGGGGCACTTAAATATTGGTCCTTTCTGAGAGGGCGCAGTTTTCATCCCAGTGATTTTGAACAGTTATGTTTTCATCCTTTTTGCTTGTGAAATATCGTGTGTACCCTTTTTTAATGATATGTATTAATATGGGGTGTGTAAATATAGTTTCCTAATTAAAGGAGATTTGATTAGGATTTATATAATGTAGTTTCCTAATCGAGGGGGATTTGATTGACTATTTTAAACGGAAAATAGGGAAAATTCAAATCATGGATATACCATGTTTAACATGGATTCATAATTCTTTAACATGTTTATTCAAAGATCTACCATAGAAGATGCAATTTTACCATGTTTAGTGTTTCGGATTTATTTTTACCATGTAAGATCCAATTTTGACGAACATGGTAAATTTATACATCAATATAGAAACATGGCAAATTCGTTAAATTGCACACTGAATATATCAACCAAAATGGTAAATTCATTACATGAATATAGGCACATGGTAAATTGGTTACATTCCACATTGAATATATCGACGAACATGGTTAATTTATTACACCAAAATTGAAATATCGTAAATTGGTTACCATAATTCATCTCTAACTCCACCGCCTTTTTTTCACCCAAAAAAAAAAAATCTCCACTACAGCCCTTCACCACCGTATATTCACTGTCGCCGTCCACCCCACCGCAGTACATCCACCGTCGTCATCGCCCAGGGGAAAAAAGTTACCTCTTAGTATATCATTCCTTGCCCCTTCCCATGTTTATCACTGCATAAATTGTCCATCCTCCTTCCTCTAAATCTATTTTCTCTAAATCTTTCTTAAGAAGTGGGATTTTGATGTTAGTGGACTTGAGGTGGATTTGATTGATTGGTGTGTCTCAGCAAAAAACAGTAATTGGTGTGGTGGTTCTGGATATTGGTGATTTTGGATGATAGATGAAGATAGGTGGTGATAATCAGAGATGCTGATTTTGGTAGTTACAGGTGAAGATAAAAACATGGGGATTTGGTAGAGCGTAATTGGAGATGGTGAAGATTATGATGGAGATTTGGCCAAGGAAGGTTGATGGTGATGGTGGTGCAGCAGGTGGGGTGAAAGCTTGTCTTGAAACCCCAGCTATCATACGCATGAAGCTAAACAGAGAGAGAACGTTGATTTCAAAAATGGTATTCATATCCCTATAATCACGCTTAGGACCTTCAATTATGTTTTAGTCCCAAAAATCTTTGATATATATTTAGTAATCACATTCGTATAAATAGGGGTAAAATTAGGTTTATTCAAATGTCAGGATCAAAAAATAACCGTTCAAATTAACCGAGATGACAACTTACGTAGTGTGCCCACTTAGGATGATTAATTAACTCTAGTTTCAATAACTATATTGGTAATGATTAAATTTCAAGTGCCTCTTGATATGTAGGCTAAAAAATTCATAACAATCATGTAGCCTAGTACTTTCTTCCACCACCACCACTATCCATGATCGCCGCCAACACCACCCCTCAACCACCAACACCACAAGCACCATTTCCACCCCGCCACCTCCACCTTCACCATATTGCCACTTCATCACCACTACCACTACCGACGCCACTATCACAAGTCCACCACTACACTGCCGCCATCTCTCACCATCACCACCAGGGCCGGCCCTAGGCATAAGCCCACCAAGCAACCGCTTTGAGCCCTACTTTTTGGCCCAATGATAGGGCCCCAATACGGAAAAATAATAATATATGTCGCAAATTTAGCTAACAAGTTACAGCAGTTCAGTGGCAAGTTTCATTTGTCTAAACCGTGAGGTCATGTGTTCGATACTCCTCCAGTTTTTATTTTTTATGCCAACATACTTTAAACGTGTAGCAAAAATGCCAATACGATGGTGGTTGTGAGATTGGATCTCATGAACTCATGGACCCAAATGCAGTCGCATGTCGCTTGCCACAACACCGCCAAGCTCTCTCCCTTCATACATCGAACAACTAATTTATATACCAAATGCTTAGAGGCCCAATTTTTACAACTCGCTTAGGGCCCCAAAAATTTCAAGGCCAGCCCTGAGCACCACCAACCACCACCATCTATCCATCTCACTACCACCTTGCGCCATTGCAATCACCCACATCTTCACAGCCACGACTACACCACCACTCGCTAACGTCGTCACTAGCACCACCCGCCACCACCATCTTTCTACCAACACTACCTTTGCTATGCCTCCACCTCTACCACCACTTCGCCCTTATACCACCTCCATCTCAACCAAAACCAAACCAAACTGAGCATTTAAGTCCAAATCAACTGGGGTCGGTTACATGTATCCATTGTCTACATTGAGTTCATTCGATGGCAGAAATCCTACCATAACTCATATCCACCACCTTCTACCGTTATAATCAACTTATCAACCCTCCTCTTCAACACCATGACTATATAATACTCGCTACCATCATAACCTGCACTGCAGCCTCACCATTGCATTTCTCCACCACGACCACCTCTGTTACAAGCAACAAATGCCACAACGACCACCAACACCATCATCTTTCCACGACACCACTAGATGTGGTCACCACCTCACCGCCACCCCCTTCCTCCGCCACCATAACGCATAGCAACCATTAGTAAAACTAAAAAGAGAATAATTTCAAATATTTTTTTCTATATGTTTGTATCAAACCATTTGTTTACTTCAGCTCTTAACATTTTTAAGAAAAAGCTTTCCAACACTTAATTTTTCAACTTTCAAACTTTACCAAACAGCAAATAAGTAACATTGTTATTCTCCTACGTCATACAAAAGTGAAAGCAACAGATAGTAAGCATCATATGTGGAAGGGATACTTGTTTACGCGGAACATCTCGACATGCAAGTTCAACAAAATCGCCCATCTCGTGCTCAAGAAAATCTGGAAGAGAAAAATAAATGAGGTATAAATTGTCCTAACAAAGTAGGAAAACAATAAAACTATATCCATTCTTTGACTCTTCTATGGAGAAGAAAAGGAGACTCACACACCTGAAGATCATCTAACTCTTCTCTCAATGAATCATTGTCTTGCCACTGCATACTGACTTGAGTGAAGGTCCTGGAAAATTCAAAAACTATTGAAAACAAAGAAAATGTTGTTGAAAAGGATAAGAGAGTGAAGGTCCTTGAAAAACAATATAGTCTTAGAGGATGAATATCGTCTTTAAGGCAGCAACCTTGCAACTGCCCACGGGGAAAAAAGCAATGACAAAAAACAATGGAAGAAGAAAGAATGAGTATGTACAACTCATTTCAACCATAACAAAAAACATCAAAGCATTTACATAACCTAAATTCAGCAATGCATTGAAAAGCAATGCGAAGTAACAATATACCTCTTATACCAAGAGAAATCATTTGGTATGCTTGCTTTTGCATTTTTAAGATGATCCAGTTGCACTAAAATATCAAGTAACTTCAACATGGACCTGCAGGAAAACAATATAGTCGAAGTTATCTTCTAGCACCATCAATAAGCATGACAGAGGATGCTGGAGAGAGGAAACAGGTTATATATCATTACATAACAAAGGTTCTATCGGCAACAACAGTAAGCATGGGCAAGGAAATTGGAAGTCATGGAAATAAGGCTTCCTTTTTTAGTTGTATAACAAGACATGATTAGTTCTCTACACAGCATAAAGCCAATGAAAACATGATTTCCTTGTCAAGAGGGGCAGGTGATTGATGGCTGCATCAAGTAGGGGGATTTCCCACCCTTGCAGTTTTCATTTCAGGGATACTCACTTGATGTGTGCCCTCTGTAAGGTTTAGAAATGCTTCATATGGATTCTAGAAAATGAAAAACTCAATTCATTAAGCCACCTAATACTTTGGAAAATTGGGAAGAGATTCCACTAGCAGACGTTGGTCCTCGAAGTAGAATTGAAGATGCAATTTGCAACTACTACTATGACATCGTCACCATTTCATGTAGATGTAAGACCACCCATTGCTCGAAAATATTCGGGTAACTTTATATTAAACTATATAACAGCTTCCCTCATGTCTTACACATGGAGATGCAGAGGTGCCACCTGAGGGTTGCTTGTTTTGAAAGCACTAGGGGTAAGAGGAGGATTAAGCAGCCCGAAGACAGAGCAGAGTTCCATTCCCATATAATAGTAGTGCCACCAGTTAAATCCGCTACAGTAGGGGGACTTATGTATGAAGATCTAATTCATGTTGCTTGTCAAGGAAGGAGAAAGGATAAAGTGACTTGCACAGTTGGACTGCATTTGTCATTGATGTCGAATAACTTGATATACATTGTTGGGTCCATGTCCTAACAGCTTAAGCTTATGGGACTACTGGTAACTTAACATGGTATGAGAGCTCTGGTTGAGAGGTATTGGGTTCAAGTTTCTCCGTTTGCATTTGTTCCCCGTTTGCATTCGGCTTCTCTCCTTCGCATTCTGTTTTGTTGTATCTATGAGAATTTGTATCTTCACGTGCAAGAAGGGGTTGCACGTGAGAGAGGATATTGAATAGCTTGATATACATTGTTGGGTCCATTTCCTAACAGGTTAAGCTTTTGGGACTACTAGTAACTTGACAATGATTCATCATCATGCTCATTAAGACATTACAAATAGTCTGCGATGAAAGTTGAGCACTAGAAAATTTTACAAGCACAAAGGTTCATTTGTTGTTCAAGTTTATGAAGATGTTAAAGTCTCTCAGTGCCAAAGTAAAATCCCAGCTGACAATAGTAGCTCCGTAAATTTGACATCAACAATAGAGCCTAAGGAAGGGTTTGATGACAAAGAACCAGAATTTAAGGTCTTCCTTTATTCCTCCTTTGCTTCTTCTTAGGGATTAGTTTAAAGCTCCATAAGAACTATGTTTCCCCATTCGCTATGAAGAAAAAGTTTCTGAACTATATGAGTGAGGTCACTTCCTACATTAGTAACGATCAAGCCCAAACCAGACAATATCATTCTGCTTGGGATACAGCTGTTGCCATTGATCAAAGAAAGACCTACCTTAAAGGTTGTGAGCCGTATGGTGGGGCCAACCTCTAGAGTTTGTAAGAGCCACTAAGTGATGTTATCACAGAGCTAAGTGCTGCACCACACACCACACGAAGACGTGTGGCCTCACACGTCAGCTAGGCAGGAAAACTTCCTGTACTATGCGGTCGAGTTCTTCTCCCCCACTTGCACTAATGCATTTTAAAACTGCAAGGATCAAGCCCAAAGCAGACAAAATCACTGAAGTTTGAGCAAAACAGCTTCTCCTAAATCAAATTTTCTAGTTTTCCGGCACACTAGATTACATTAAGTCCTTCAATCAGTCGCCAGATCCTACACTCAGCAAATATTAAGTTATCAATATATAGAAGTGTAAGGGTTGGGCTGGATCAGCATTTACAAGCCAGCACGACAGGTATGGGCCACCACAGCACGACGCGACACATAGGTAGGCCAAGCTGCGCCATCACGTTGGGGCACACAGCACGAGCACAGGTGTATTGCTTCTGTTTATGTCAAAATGAGATAACCTATTGAATACAATTACGAAAAATGAGATTTGTTCTTCCTACAATTAATCGAATAAATTGTATAGTTTTGAACCGTTGGTTCCGTTAAATCTTTATCATCACAAGACCAGATTAGGCATGGGCACAGTAAGGACACTAGAATAGGTACAGCACGAATTGTTGCATGAATGGGTCTGGATGGTGCATAGAGTATTCTAACATGGCGCAGCATAGCTCTGTATGAATAACAAACGGGTCAGGCTAGGGAGGGGATGGAGCACGTTAGGCACGGAAATAATTGACCCAGGGCGGATCGCCCCATTTCAAACTTGTCTTTCAACGGTGTGAAATGTTCATAGTGATTGAAGTGCAAAGATTTCCTACGTGCAACCCATTCTAATAAAAGTCGAAAAGCCTATAAGAACTTCTAGTTGATTGGCTCGAAGAGAGCCCCAGACTCTCCCTCTTCTTATTCTCCTCCTCTCTTGTAGAAATAACCAAGGTGTTGCTCCATTAGCCACGTCACATTAGATTTTTCTTTAACATGAGAATCCAACAACCAAAATCTCTTTACAATCGCGTAACTAACTGATAAAAACATGCAAGAAAGATTTTTCAAAATATACTCCAAGAGAAGGCACAAGTTAGATTCGAGCGTATTGCCACTAGAAAGGATTCCAATTTCGAACTTGGTATGATAGGATTTCCCTGGTAATTTCCAACCACATAGACAGTTACCTCATCCCAAACCATGTCAATTGTCAAATAAAGAGAGAAATAACACACCAGAGATGAGTTATAGTAGGCCCATTGATACGCCGCTCTGGCCTAGAAAAGCGTTGCATATCAGCTGCTAGCTGCAAATAGAATGCGATGTCCGGGTGAGACCTTAAAATATTGAAAATAGAGAAGATAATGGAAATCAGAACTCATACTTTAGATGCAGCTGATGCTTGCCACCGCTGAATTTCACGCAGTCGACTCATTTCCAGATCTAGAACTTGATAAGTTTCTAGATATAAGTCAGCCTGGCTTTGCTTCATGGAATCTGGAAGCTGCCACATAATGCCTACCTTTTATTATCACAAATAAAACTCACAGATGCAGCAAAATGTGCCACAATTCACTAATCAAGTGCACTTAACTTGCAAGTTTACCAATCATCTAATTTATTTTATTTTTTTTTTGAAAGGCAAAAGATTTCATTAATCTTGAAATAGAAACAAGACAAATAGGACAAGGAAACAGCGGAACCTGCTCAAAGAGCAAAAATAACCGCCCAAACCGAGACCCAAAATCAATGATTGGCAAGGAACCAATCATGGACACCCGATGGCCAAAGCCCAACACCCTATGGGTCAGAACCCAGATATACAATCAGCACATCCAATCATCTAATTTATAATAATACAATTAGGTTTTTAGCTATCAAAGACCTGTGTACACTTATTCAAAGGAGATGAAGCTTTCAATGCCCAGCCATCTTGCTGGGCTTCTTCTGGTCGAAGCCAGAGACAAAAATGGCTTTAATATCAACACCAAACTTGAGTCAAAGAAAAAACAATTACAACTGTAGAATGTTCATGAAATAACCAATCTATGTGGATGCTTGAGATGTGATAATAGAACATATGATTTCTGATCCCTACAATACCCTTTCCAAAGATCCTCATCAGAAGGTTACGACCAAACAAAAAAAGAAAAAAGAAAAAAGGAAAAAAAAAAAAAAACAATCAACAAAGTGAAATAACAAAAAAGAAGATTTCACAACCTATATCGCATCAACTTAGAATCTCAATTAACCAAATACATAGGTGTAGATTTGAATCTCTTTGTAACGAGAATCCCAAACTACACAATATGATATCTCACGTTGATCAAACCTTCTAATACATCACCCATATAAACACCGGCAAAATGGTGGTGGTTTCAAACAATTTATCTAGTTTGTAAGGCATTTCCAAAACCAGAATATAAATGAACCTTAAATAACATAAGGCTACAACAATCTGAAACAAAAGCCAAGATAAAGACCTTATATGTATGACCCTGGCAAGTACAACCGGAAGTGATACACAAACAAACCACTTGAACAGTGAAACCATCCCGAATGGACCGATTCATCTGGCTCGGTCTGCTTTAGAAGTAAACAGGTTGGGTCCTGGTTCACAATATTACACCGCAGGTCTCGGTTTGTCTTGCGATTTCGAGATCATTAATTTAAGGTTAAATATGAAGTACATATAATAGTGTTACATATACCATCCTACAGTGTCATCACTTTCATCATGTATTAGTGCGTCGTTACACGCCTTCTTGCAACGAGCTACTGATGACAAGAATAGCCTGGAAATCATGAAACCAAACTGAAACTGATTCCATGGTTTCGTCTAGCTGGTTTATTGATTTCAATGGTTCGGCTTGGTTTTCCAGTTTCTTGAACTGTTAGGAATGGTCCAGTTCATGGTTTATAGTTTATACCGAAAACACACATCCAAGCCGTGAAACCACTAATAACGGCCAATTCAATCAAAACCAATTTCATTTAAGCGCTCTGTTATCCTGACAATGAATTCCAATTCCCAAGCTTGCAACATGAAGGTTGCAGAGGGCTTGCTTCAATGCAGCTTGGATTGCTACCCATCAGTAGGGTTCTTTCAATCAATTTGTGGTGGTCTACATTTGAAAGGTGCCTCGTCACAAAGAAAATATATGTTATCAAATTGTAATGTCCTTGTCACCTTTATTATATCACTGTTATGTGTATAGATAAGCATATACTATGAACAAGCCAAACATTTTACCGCAGTATGATAAAACAGAAGGTAAATGTTATATATGTGTGCATTGCAAAGCTTAACGCTGTTTTAACCTGAGGAAGTGCTTTGACACAACTTCGATATGTATAGAGCACCGATGCCATATCCGTCCCCTCATGAATAAGTGTGTTCTGCACAGGTTCCATTGTTACAACATTCAATTTTAGTACCTCGCAAACAGAGGAAGTGAAAGAAATCAAAGATGATGTTGTATTTAGGGTAAAACAGATGATTTACATGTTTCAAGAGAGGGGGAAAAGGAGAACCACAAACCATTTTTTGTAATGTGTAATAGAGGATTAATTGAATACTCGTACATTTAATAGTCCAAATATCTGAGAGTGAATCAATGTACAAATATAAAAAAGGGCATACCAGTTGATTGAGAGCCTTGGTATCTTCTGATAATGATAGGCGGTACGCAGAAACATCGGTATACTCTACACAAGAAAAGCATCCATAGACTATCATTAAGTTACGAGAGAGAGAGAGAGAGAGAGAGAGAGAGGTGGGGGAGGGCAACACAGAAGTGCTAGAGAGAGATATACACATACATGCACACACAGAGAGAGAGAGGGAGAGAGACATGGTATTTTAGATGACCTACCGACATATAAAGTTCTCATGATAGCAGGTTAAGCTTTAGATGAGTTGGTTTTTACAAAGCCAAACTACTTCTCTACATAACAAATCAACAGCCCCCATGAAAGCTTCTTCAGAAAATCTTGCTAGTATCTTGCATTTGTGTTAGCACATTGCATGCCTCCCCTCTTTCCTTTAAGAAGCTCATTCCAATTTACTCCCATTATCAACAGTCTCTCATTTTACTAATTATTCAGGATTCAGATAATTTTATGTCAAAATACAAATGACACTGCTAAATTTAAATTGCAATTCTTGATGTATTGTAATCTTAGCTAGAGATAAAATTGCTAAATGGGAACATCATAGGCATGGCCATATATGTTCTCTCACACTTCAGAAGAAAAAAAATATCAACTCCGGACATACTGAGTTTGATGGAATCAACAAGAAGTTCGAGGGCATTTTGGTCATCTAAAGTGTTCTGACCTAGAGTTTTTTAGGTCACTCAAGTATCATTATATAGATCTAGTAAAAGTCATTATGTATTAATATATTCACGAAATGTTAATTCATTAGATATAATTGTCATTAGGTTCATTAACCACATTGGTACGTTTAATGTATGCATTTATAACTAGATTCATTCACATGACTTATTCAATGTACGTGTTTATACCCTGGTTCATTCACAAGTCATTTTCTATGTAATTATTTATTTTACGTTCATTCCATCTAGACTTCTAGGAATTAGAATAGCCTTTTACGTGGATTACAAATATTGATGCCCTCTTTCATTCTAAGGGAAAAGAGTTGATTATTGAATTTGAGTAATGGCAGTCTTCATGAGTCGGGTTTTGGTCCTTGCAAAAGTCGCACAACCCATGTGAGGGTGAAGTACCTCTTTCTCTCTCTTCTTTGCATTTTCCTCCCTCTCTTCTCCTTTGCACACAACCCAAGTTCTATTCTTGTTTCCTACCCAAAACCACTATTATTCCTATTTTAGGGAGCAATACTTAAAGTTTCAAACTGTACTCCATCAAATTTTTCCACCACCATCTGGGAGGATTCCATTTTTGAAACTACATCTTAAAGCTTTATAAGAGTTAGGATCAAACATTGGAACGAAATTCCAAGTCAACCCCTCAAATCTTACCAACAAATCATGACCTGAAAAGCCCAACTTCAAACCTTATCCACCAAGACTTCAAATGATAGCTTAAACATAATTAGTTGACCAGGAAGATGTGTTCTAAAAAAGCTCTGAATTTTGGTATCGATGCCATTCACATGGTTGCAAAGGTTCCCATTCATCGCATTATAAATCTGGCTGCATACTTTCTTCAAAACCGACGAAAAAAAAAAACTTATTTACCATAAAATTAAAACCGGATAACAACACTGGTCAAATTTGACTATGAGAATTTTTAATGAATAAGGGTCGAAGGGATAAAAGGTTTCCATAAATGCATATTTCTTGGACATTTCACAAATCTCATTACTCTTACAGAGTTTTAGTGATAACATCACAAACAATGCCTAGAATTGAGGCTAAAAATATTGATGCAGTCCATAAAGGGAGAAAGAAAGAACAAGATTAAGGGAAGCATTCACATATGGAAATTGTTCAGTTTCAAGCCGAACTTATGGGGCAATTGGATTAATTTATACGGATGTCTCTAGCTCTAATAGAGTCTCCTTTATACTTATTTAGGTTAAGTATGCTGTTAGTCATGATTATATTTAAGGGTAATTTGGTAATTTAATTGGTGTGGGATTTTATTAGTAGTCATAATTTAGTAGTTAAAATTGTTAGTTTCCTACTCTGAATAAGGGAAGGATAAGAATTCCTACTCCTAGTTGGTTTAGGATCTTAGTAGTTGCTAACTATCATTAGTTTCTAAATTTTGTTTCATAATCTCATGGATTTATTAGGGTTGATCAATAAGAGAATTTGAGATTCTGTGTGTGTGTGATTGCCTAACCCTTGCGAGGGTAACACGTCTCTCCCTCTTCTCCTTCTCTTTCTTCTTCTTTGCGTACACGTTACTATTCTCGGGTACTATTCAAATTGCCCAGAACAGTGATCAAAACAGCCCTGAATCCTAGGTTTTTCTTCCTAAAACCCTACCCTTTCATAACCCCTAAAAGTCCCACATTCTTAACCACAAATAAAAAGGTGTACAAGACCATCGTAAACAGCACAACCTTTGAAGTAATTTGTTGTTCATATTTGGAGCAACTTTTTTTTTTTTTTTCCCGCGGCGGGGG